>JAODAL010005631.1:0-141547 GCA_025379985.1 Phyllomedusa bahiana
TAGAAATTAATAATAGGCCCCAGTAGGGTTTAAAATACGTAACAGGTCTCCAAGTATGGTGTGTGTATAATATATATATATATATATATATATATATATATATATATATATATATATATAAAGTAATAGGTCTCCCAGTATGGTAGATATATAATAGGTCCCCCAGTATGATAGCTCTATAGGGCAAATTAAAAATAAAAAACTAACAGTACTCACCTCTTTCCTGTTCCCTTGTTGAAGCTCTCACTGCTCCTGGTCTTCCCGCACAGGTGGCGTGACATCATTACGCAGGCAGCGTGATGACATACTCATGCCGCCTGTGCTGGATACTCTTGAGGGCTGCAAGCCTGCTTGCAACCTACCAGAGTACTCTGCGGGGCAGAGAGCTCTTGTTTTCTGCTCCACGACAGTGTTCATCCATAGGATGCAGATACACTTGAAGAGACCGTCAGCGCTCCAGACCAGAACCCGTCGACCTCAGGTTTGGGGCAGCGGCGGTTTTATCCGAGGCACAGTCCCCAGATAAAACTGCCTGGCGACCCCATACCACTCTAGCTGCGCTTGCACAGGCCAGCTATAATATAAAATTGAAATTGTCTGACTGGCCAAAACTTACTGCACAGTGGGCCAGATTTTGACACCCCTGTGCTAGAGCAAGACATAGCTGCTCGTAAAGGATTAGTCTGAGCTTGTCACTTCATACTGTACACAGAACCTGCAGCTGGTACACATAAGCATGACATGATTACCTGTTGCTTTAGCCTCCACCTCCTTCTCCACAATATACAGTAATCCGTATTCCATTATTGCTAGTGTAAAAACATCCAGTATGAAGACAGCAGCACAGATTTCTTCTGTGCTCAAATGCCACAAATTTCCAGGCTTCCTCCTTCACAGTGTACTGTCCGAGCTCAGAAGCCTTACAGAGCTGTTAACTTAGCGATCCATTATGCTGCCTGTGAGGAGTTCCACTTCAGTCTTCCTTTTTTAAACATCCAGAGTTGTAAAAGTAAATTACAGGGGACATGCTTTCTTTTTTCTAAGTAAACATAGTTAATAAAGTGTTTATATTTTAATCTTCTATTACTTTTTGAGGTTTCCCTGGAAGTGAATATTAAAAACTTTGTAATATATTGTATTAGAGAAAAATGCCTTTTTTCACATATGATTCACATCTCTCCTCAACATAATGCATTGATTATTCACTCTCAAATTATTGATACGTTTGTCATGAAGGACTATCAGCTTGCTATAAGGGGAGATTACATGCTGCCTATAGCTGTTTATGGAGAGGGAAGGGGGAACAAGAGTTGCAGTGTCAGCTGGGTTCAGCAAACACTGACAACTAGGGGAGAACTGGTGAAAAATACCAGACGTTAGTAATATAACGGTCGGTAATATGCCTTATGTAAACATACATAACTCTTTTTTCTAATATTTGTACTCATTAAAGCAATATGGCTGTACATCCTCTTGTCATAAATGGCCAACACAACAAAAAAAAAAATTCCAATATTTCTATTAGTAAAGCAAACGTAATTGCTTAACTTTTGCTTTTGTTCTAACTTGTTATTTATAAATGTATGGGTAATTTGACATTTTATGGTAATTTCTGCTTTACATAACAATATTTGATATTAACTACTGAAATTATCAGTAATTAATCTCTATTTGATTGACAAGTATCAGTAAATATGTCCACGGTGTATTCAGTGAAGTGTTCAGATATAGTGACAAGTTTAAACATATTTTCAAATGCAAAAATAATAATTCATTTTTTCTCTTTCAGCTTGTTTCTCGTTGTTCTTGTGATATCGGACATTATGTCTCTGGTAAGTCTCAGTTAAATATTCTGTGCCAGTAAAGCCAGAAGGCAATAATTCATTCTACAGAATTCAAAACATTATTGCATGGAGGCATTTGTGTTTGTTTTGCAGAATTGGAGAGACATAAGCAGAAACTCTTTCAATAAATTCTTTCACATTTTTTAATCAGTTTGGCCCAAAAAATACTGTGTTGCAAAAAACAAAGGCCAAAGGGGGCATTTTAAATTGTTTTTTCATATTCATTAGGTTAAAGGAAATTTTTTAAAAATACTGTTTGAAAAGTTTCTAAATTCTGCATATATCTTTTTGAAGGAACATAGGTTTTTTTAAAAAAGGAATTAATTTTTTTGGTATGGGCTTTTTTTTCCCTAAAAACAAAAAAAATTTGCAGTTTTTTTTACGACACTAGTGAAGACTTTTCCCAAAACCTGTATTTTTATTTTTTATGGTATTTAAAAAAAAATTATTGGAGGTTACAGAATATGACTCGGTATCTGGGGAACATCCTATCTAGGGTAAATTTTTCTCTCTGTCAGTTACTATCTATCTTTTTTCTATCTCTGTGTGTTTCAAAACTAGATTTTTTTGCTCCCGAAATTCTGCTTCTGATCAAAGTTTAAACTCCACAACCCCTATTTCATTCTTTTTTTTCTTAAACCAAGTTCCCCTATTTTTTTGTCGGGAAATTTTAAAATTGTTTTTAAAATTTTTTTTTTCCTGTATCTTTTTCTAAAGTTTAAAAAATTTAAAGGGTTGCCCTTTTCAAAAAATTTCCCTTTTCCCGAAAAACAGGGAAAAAATTATCCACTCCCGAGTTTCACCTTCATACATTTGAATGTATTGGCCTTTGGGGCATGTTTTCAGATTACTTCTTATTTTTGGGTGTAATTTTGCATTTCTGGCCCTTTTTTTGTGTTTATTAAACATTTTACATATCAAATAAAGAACAAAGAGATGTAAAGGTAAATTATTGTAAAAAAAAAAAAGCAAAAACAGAGCCCCAAAGGGAACAGGGGGACCTTATGGTTAATATGGAAAACCTGTCATCAGTAATGCTAAGATAAGAATACAGTGTAATTAAACGTAAAAAAAAATGTATAAAACAACACCCCAAACTGTGTCCCATAAGACAGTTATAGTTCAAAAAAAAAAGACACCAAAGACAAAGGTTTAAAAAAAAAAACAAAATAAAGGGCTTGGCTAAATTTAAAAAAAAACCTGAGGGGACCACACAGAGCCAAACTGAGAAAGAACAAAAATGTTGAAAAAAAAAAAAAAAAGAAAAAAGTCATTTAAAAAAATTTTAAACTTTCCCCTTCCCTTTGCATAATTACATCCACATCTTTAGCCCACTTTATGTAATGAAAAGGAATGTGCGAGGGCTGGGTGGTTACAAAGCACCAGTGACAGGGCATTACAGTTTGTGCACCACTAGATACAAACGAACACTTTTCCTTAGGAACGACAGGGGCCCACAGCACAGAACTGCTAATGAGGAAGAGTGGTGTGGCAAAGCGGTTCGGCATTGCTGCTCCTACTCAAAATGCATGCAGCCAAAAAGGTTGTAAAAGAGGACAATTTACCCAGATATGTGGTAGGGTGTCTATATTGCTGAAACACTTTCACTGAAGAAAAAGAAGAGCAGACAATACCACTGGGAGAGAATTTTGTTATTGTGTTCCTTAGTTTGAGTTCTGCATACAATAGAAAAGGGCCAATTATACTGTATTTTTTTGTTACTCTAGGTACACTCCTGAAATCAGCTAACACATAGGCTTCATCTTCCAAGGTTAAGCTGAGCCCAGAAGCTATTTATCCAAAAAAAACCTGAAAAAATTACTTGAAGCAGGAGACTGTAAATTGTAAAGAGGGCCAGTGTGGTGCTAATGAATGGAGAACAGCTCCAAAATTGGTCAAGGGCGTGGTGTCAATCAAAGCACACTGCTGCATATGGTCTGGGAAGTCACAGAGATTAGATCTTTTTGGTCCAAAGTACATTGCATCTTCAGTATTAGATCAGGCTTCCTTGGGGTGTGTGTGCCGGTAAATAGTCTAATTGGTCTGGTATGAAGATCTCTTTCCCACAAAGTATTTAAGAATTTTTCACTTATGTAAATCCGCTCTCTTAAATTGGAAGACCCTTAGGAAACCTTTAGTTGTTAACTGGATACAATTAAGGCTGACCTCCCTTTGTACAGGACCACATATGTAGCCAGAGGAGACCCTGACTGATTTAGGTACAATTGGAAACTTTGGTTGAATTCACAGACTGTGGCAGCTTGATTGGGAGTCTGGGACTTCCGGTGCCTATGTGAATGATGTGAGAATGTTTGTGCGAATGTGTTTGGTTTTCTTGTTTTGGATGTTCTTCATATTGTAGTGGAGGATAGTTTGAGTCCACCACTTCTTTTCTGGATATTGGGAGTGTTGTTAAATTGCAGAATTATTTTTAGCTATCGACTTCCAGAACAGGATTACTCCTTGATGTACTTCTCCTTATATTAAAACATTTTGTTTCGCTGGTTAAGCCTAAAATGTTTTCTTTTTTTTTTTTTAAATGCAAAAATAAAAACTATATTAAAAAAGGCCAAAACTATAAGCACATAAGCTAGTGCAAAAATTAAGTGAGGCTCACGCGTTAGTGTGTGGGAATAGCAGCTGATCTCCTTTCCTGATAAGTCCAGTCTTCGCGGCTGCACGGATGCAGGTCCCAACCGTGAGATATAATTAAAGATTGTCAGTCTTTCGCCATTGCTGGATCGTCTACTTTTTTGCTTCGCTATATTAAAAAAGGACAGAGAACAAGGGATCCATCTAAACTTGGATCAGAGAAAGGATAACATGCTGCCTGTTTTCATTATAATTATTTTAATTTCAACACAATCTAGGTGTTTTACTTTTTTCCTCAGCACTACCACTACTACTTTAGGAGGAGGGACACATAATATTGTAAACATCACCATTATAATTGCTTTTGATCCCAGACTAAAGCTGACCATATACATTAGATAAATGTTGGCTGAACCTGCCACTTTCGCTGGGGCTGGCAAACCATCTGATGTGCAAGATGGCCTTCCGACTTTCCCCTGGAATAGATGATGGGAGGAACAAAAGGATAAAGCAGTTATATTTAACCTGTCTGATCCTTTTGTTGTTGGAGAGATAAGCCACCACCTAATGGACCTTACTATTTCAGCTCTATTTGGCCATGGAATCACCAGGATTCACTGGTAAGAACTATCAAAGGTAACTTTATGAAAAAGTTACCAGAAAAAAGTGACACAGTATACCTAGTTAATTAGACACACAAATATATGTTAACACAATAGTACCAAGGTAGCAATAGTACAAATAATGAAAAAGGGGTCAGATAACACCATACAAGGATATGATGTAGCTACGTCCTAAGACGTATAGCAATAAAGGATAGGGAGGAAAAAAATACCGACACTAGAAAAACCCTATCAAAGGGCCCTACCTAATTGCCTCTTTAGGAACCATAAAAGTCCTAAAAAGGGTGGTATAGGTCTTTTATAGTCCTAGGGTCTTGCATGGGACCCCCTTTGTTGGGGCAATTACCCCATATTTTGTTAGGTAGGGCCCTAGGATAGGGTTTTGCTAAGGTCAGTGTATTTTCCAAAATTTTCCTATTTTTTACTGCTATATGTTTATTTATTAAGTCCCAGCCACGAACCATTTTTAATGTCCTGGTCGAGGGAAAGAGGTTGTCACTCAGGATTTTACAGTACATGGCTTCATCCATTCTCCCATTGATGCGATGAAGCAGTCCTTTGCCCTTGGCAGAGAAACACCCCCAAAACATATTGTTTCCACCTCCATGCTTGACAGTGGGGATGGTGTTCTTTGTGCCATAGGCAGCATTTCTCTTCCTCCAAGCCCAGCAAGTTGAGTTAATGCCAAAGAGCTCAGTTTTTGTCTCATCTGACCACAGCACCTTCTCCTAATCACTCACAGAATCATCCAGGTGTTCATTGGCAAATGTCAGACGGGCCTGCACATGTGCCTTCTTGAGCAGGGGGACCTTGCAGGCACTGCAGGATTTTAAACCAATAGCTGTAAACAGAAAGTGTGGCAAACTATCAATATATTGATTTTTTTTTGTGCCCATTTGAAAAATTGAGAACATGTAAGGGATGCAAATATTTATTGAATCTGAGATTACGTTAGCATCACTATAACCATAATCTACTGAAAGTACATTTAAGAATAATTGCTTATCTTTGAGAGTTTTATGACTTTATAATTGATAGAGACAGGAAAAGCCTGTATACTGTGGATATTATTCCATTTTTCGAGTATGGTAATTTAGAGCTTTGTGTTCATTTAAACCATTTAAATGCATTGCCTTGTGGCATGCATTAGGGATTTGTTACACTTTTATCACTGAGTTTTTTTTAATCTGGTATGAAAAGCAATATAATCTACCTGACAATATTAAGGGAAAAAAAGCACAGTTTTAAAAATTTTATTTTGAAATTTTGGAAATAATTTGTTACTAATTTGTAAATTTAAGATAATATATAGGAATAATCCTAATTCATTATTGTTGAGCATCTTAGGAATTTTTTTTTTTTTTAAAAAAGAAATATTTACTTCCCTAAAACTAAAAATTGCTGTGTGATTGGTGCTGCATGGAAGATTGTGAATGTCCTTTGCAATAGGTATACAGTTGAGTTACATTAATATGACCATCAGTCAATATCGTGAGTAACTGCCGGGTGCATCATGGACTACATCTTGATGGACTGGAAGTGACTCTCTAAAGTCCTGGTAGGTAGTCTCCGGACTTTATGGAGGTGGTCCCCCAGATGCTCAGTTGGGTTCAAGTCTAGTGAATTAGAATGCCAGAGTAGTACTTGAACATTTTAGTCATACTCTTCCAATTAGTGTTGGACATTCGTAGCCATATGACATGTCACATTGTCTTGATGGAAGATCTCATCGGCCACAGGGATGATCAGCGACTATGGGTCTATGTGATCTGCAAGGATGAATTCATACCCAAATCAGTAAAGTGTACCTTCCACATAGATGAGTAGGCCCAGAGAATGCTTTAAAAACATTCCCCAAACCATAACGCTGCCATCACCAGCTTGTGTTCTTACAGCAATGATTGCAGGGTGTGTGTTTTTTTATGTTTCTAACCTGACAATCTAAGCTCAGTCTACTTGATGAAGATAAATTAACGGAGAAGGCAACCCTGCCAATGAGCCGAGGTCCAATTCCAATACTGCTGTTAAATTTGAGGCCTTTTCTGCAAATGCAACTTTGTTTGCAGAGATAAAGTGACCATCTGTCTGCCTCAGAGCACCATGCCCAGTAGGGTTTGCTGAACTGTTGTTTATTTTGGTGGTGATCTGCTCCACTGCAAGGTGTCCGTCCACATGCAACTCTATTGCCAACGTTCACCTCTCACATTAATAGCATGTGGTGCTCTGCATTCTTAATGTCGCTTATTTGCAATAGTGTAGTTTGTCTGCTCACAGTATACATGAACAGTTCACAAACTTCACCGTTTCAGAAATACTGCCACCCTTGGACCCAAAGCCAATTACTCTGACAACTAGGTTGTTGTACTACTGTAAAAGATGTTGTATATTTACACTTTAAGACCGAGATGGAAGGTAGAGTCTCAAAATTTTTACCAGTCATGTTTGTAAATTACCTTTTTTCTGGCAGCAAATGTAATTTGTCAGGTACGGAATTTACAGTAAATAGGATGCAAGTTTATTAACAACATGCAGATAGCTAAAATGAATATTAATGTGCATATCCACTAAACAAAATTCAAATAATTATGGAAAATGTTGTTTTGAGTCTGTATATACGCATTAGATGATCTCAACACCCCTTTACCACCTTCATGAATGTGCAAGCTTTTTTTAATAGTATGGTGGGGGGAGGGGTAGAGGATAAGCCGCTGTCTGGCACATCTACACATCTCCCTAGGGAACTAAGGATTGTTGGTTTTGATATCTGGGAATCCCTAATAGACTTCACTGGCAAACTATGTAAGGCTGAATCTTGACTGCTTTTGCAGTATCTATTTAATGTATGAGAGGGGTATAGGTGCATTTGTTGAATATATCCAAGAACCTCAATTCATCTTAAGGAGCCCAAAAAGATACTCTCTTGTCCTCCATGGGGGCGGTATACCTCACTTTTTTCAGCTGTGTAGAGTAGTACAGTCAGCCACTCTACTCCATACATAGGCATCCTGCAAAAGACATGTACTATGTAGCATATTTTTTTTGCATGGGAAACTACAATCAATGTATTTCACTATCTGGCTTTATTGTGATATCCATCAATGGTATACTTCGGAAAATTCCTCCAATGTATAGCGCTAACATACAGTGTAAACGCAATGTGGATAGACCCTAAGGTGTTTTGCCAGCTTCAGACCTGATGAGTTAGTGCAGTGTTTTATTTTCAGCAATGTTTGTGCTCACAAGGTTTGCATATTACAAGTCTTTAAAATATGGTTTGTGTTTTCTCTTTTCTTTGCAGCACTTCTTCTTCCTGGTTAAAGATTATGGAAGTTGGTTAGACATCGGAACAAGGTACAGTCAGTCAGAGAGTGAAAAATAAATAATAAGTATAAAAAAAAAATCAGACCTTTCCAGTTGGAAGCCAAATTTTAGCCACTTGTGTGGATCCTTAAAGTCCATCATTTTGTCGGAGTTTTACCAAATGGTTAAATAACATGAAACTGAGAAATGGTTATGTAAAAAGTTGTTTGCACAAGACGGGGACACCGCCTGGTGATCATTCACTGGTGTTATTACTGTTCTTTTCCCTTTCCGACACTAATGTAAGGAAGTGGCAATGAATTACTATGTAATAATGGCTATCAGTACAAAATCCAGCTAATAGTATCCTGTCTTGTACATGGGCTCTTGGTTCATTAACTTTACCAGCTAACAAAGAAAGTGGGTCATGTGAAGACCTAGATGTATGCTGCAAATTATATTTAATGAAATGGAAATATTCCACATAAACTGTGTTTCAGCATCAATGGTATGGGACTGGTTTTCATTTCTTTGAATTAGAGTTAGAGTGCACTTGCGTAATTGGAATAGTACAAATGGTTAATATCTTCTTTCACCATACACCGTGTATTGTAAAAGCTGACTTATTTTAGATATCTGTTAATATTTTCAGACCCCTGTTCGGTGGGAGCTACTGACACGATCATTGATTACTGTGTGAAATTAATTCATAATCTATTCACATGCACATAGAGCAATTACACACGTCGATATGCATCACAATAAAACCATGACTAGAACATGGCATAACATAACCATGGATTTAAAAGCATACATAAATAAGTATGACAAAAGTCCACATATATTGTTTGTATATATGTTATTCATATAGGTTAGTGATTTTTTTTTGTAAACCTTGCACCTTCATGCATTTCTGTTTTTAGTTTTAGTGCAGGGAAGGGTTAACACACCTTTTTACATATGATTTGCTGTCTGTGTCCTTGTTTAGAAGATTTCACCTCACTTTGTCTCTTATGTACTGCTGTGACATGCTGGCACTTGTAGCTCCACAGCTACTAGCTGCTGTGGAACATGGAACAACAATTTAAGGCCTGCCACAGCAGCACATGTTAAACACATGTACTGTATCAGCACCCATACAATTAGTACGTGTGGTGTGGCATGCTAACACTTGTAGTTCGACAGCTACCAATTCCAGCATGTCCATTCCAGGATTGCCGTATTTGGTAAACGTTATTGGCACTCCAACACCAATTTTCTTGTTTATACTGGCCTCAGCCAGCTTTATTCAGGCACAGGAAAATACAAATAGAATACAAACAAAAAAAACGCAGGCCATCAGGCCCCTCATTCAACAAAAGAATAGACCCTTTATATCAGTGGTCTAGACCTATCGTCCAGATCCACAAAACTCTTTCCCACACTTTTAACCAGTCTCCTTCTGGGTTTTGGCTTCTTTTGGCTTTCTCCAGCTCCACTACTGCTCCTCTGCCAGCTAGTAGACCACGCCCCGTGATCACCAGGAATACCAGGCTTTTTATAGGCCTACAGGGACCTACAAAGTAGTTCCAAAATAATCCCAAACTCTAAAATATAACCTTTAATAGACGTTAAAAAATAATGAAGGATAAATATATGCTGATAGGGACTAATCCCAAATATAGACACATGAATGATCTAGGATATAGCCATAAATGGGAACAATGTAATGAACCCTGAAGAGATCCTAGAAAATAGACCAACCTATGAGGCCCTTAAAGTATTCGCCCTGAAAAAGGGCAACCCCGCAGAACTAGAAGACCCTAGACAACTGTCCCTCAATAGCTATGTGACCAATATACTATATAGGGGTGTATATACTACAATACCATGCGGCCTAAGTTGTAACTATATAGCCAAAAATGCTGCTATATATACACAATATAGTGTAAAAACATTTCACCTAAAGGTCCTATAGCAATACAAATATATGCACGGAAATCGAGTGTTGGCCCGGACAGGCAAAAAGAGGCTGAGAGCCCCAATAAACCAATGTGTATATAGGACAGTACCATGCAGCCTGGTTGTAACTATATCGCCCAAAATGCCCATATGTATATACACAATAGAATATGACATCATATATCAACATATGGTCCTATAACTATATAAATAGATGCGTGAAAATAGAGTGTTTTCCCTAATAGGCAAAAAGGCATAAAGTCCCGATGTGTTTCCTCCCAAGTAGTGGATTCATCAGTGGGGGATACCTGGTGATAAGTCTCAAAGGATGGTTTATCCTGATGGTCAAAATGTGTGGGAGCAGGTGAGCTCAACCACATGCATGAAAGTCCCATGTTCCTCAGTAGCTACGTGGAAATAACATATATAGAGCCTATAGCAGCCGGGACTACTCGCATACAGTCCCACGGGACTTTAATGCATGTAGTTGAGCTCACCTGCTCCCGTCAGGATACACCATCCTTTGAGACTGTCATCACCAGGTACTCCCCACTGATAAATCCACTACTTGGGAGGAAAAGCGTCTGGGGCTTTTTGCCTATGAGGGCAAACTCTCTATTTTCGCGCTTCTATTTATAAAGCTATAGGATCATATGTTGATATATGTTGTCACATTCTGTTGTGTATATATATGGGCATTTTGGGTGATATAGTTGCAACCAAGGCCACATGGTATTGTTCTATATACACATTGGTTTATTGGGGCTCACAGCCTCATTTTGCCTGTGGGGGCAAACACTCGATTTCCGTGCATATATTTGTATAGCTATAGGACCTTTTGGTGAAATATGTTGTTACACTCTATTGTGTTTATGTAGGATCATTTTGGGCGATATAGTTAAAATAGGACATCTCTTCAGATTATCTCAGCCTCTTTACTGGATGCATTTTTAATGTCTGAGGGTTCACTCCATAAATCCATAAACCTGACTCACAACAGCCGAGAGACCACATTCACTGTCTGTTTTCTCCCTTTCATGCACTGCCCTTGCATGATTATGGGTGTCACTGGCAATCACATAAGCTTTACAGCCCACAACAGGTACTTGACCTGTGGTGACCATCTTGGTAAGCTTACATATCACTACAAGTAACGCTAACCATGTATGCATGCAAGACTTTATCACAATCAGTATGCAAGCTAGTAATTCCAGAGTCACCACTATCAACCTCTATAGGAAATTTGTATGTTACAAGGACATTACCCCGCACCTCACCAGTGTCAGAGGACACTTTTCCCTGTGCACATCTCTCACCGGCTCAGTCTAGCAGCAGACCCTCTGCAGCAACGTGTGGAGATGTTTCCGTCATGTCCCCTTTAACAGTCTCTAAGGGAGAACTCTCAGTTTCTATCCGGGTCACTGCTGCATCTTGCTCACCATCAAGTTCACATTGTGCGCTGGAGTCAATGGCAGATTACCATGCAGTTACATTTAGGGACTCGCGGGTGACGTCTTATCTAATGATTCATTTGCTTTCCCTTGTCATCCGGTCCAGAATGCCATGACAGCTTGTCCCGGACATGAATCCCTGCAGAATTTACCACACAAACTTGTAAGAATTCAAACAGTGAAAGTGTCCCCAGCAGATTATTATGCCCCATTTTGCCACCAGTAGGTAGGAACACACTCCATATAGTAGACAGCCATCCCAAATTAGACAGGCGGATAGGAAGACGCTTCTTTTAGGTAGGTTAGAGCTTAAAAAATTGTCAGATAAATAGGCAGACTGTTCCTATTAAGTAGGTAAAGTCCCCCTTCAGTATAGCGCCCCTTCTAGTAGGTAGTTAAGTAGATAGGGCCCCTCTAGTAGATAGGTAAGTAGATAGGGCCCCCTCTAATAGGTAGGTAGGTAGGGCACCTCTAGTAGGTAGGTAGATAGGGCACCTTATATTAAGTATGCAGGTAGATAGGGCCTCTCCAAGTAGGTAGGTAGGTAAGGACTACCCCAGTAGGTAGGCAGGTATTCCGTGCCCCCATCTTCCCAGAAAAAATAAGAATAACACTAACCTTGGCTCTCCCCTGTTCCCTCTCCTAACACCTGTCTATGTGACCCAGCGGTGCAGCAGTGTGGCAAGGGAGGCCTGTGTGGTTCAAGGGCCTGGTCATGACTGCGACTGCTGCGACCCCTGTTGCTATGCCACTGCTACCAATCTCTGGATACACATTACCTGCACTACTTGTGCCATTCTCTCCCATGACCTCTAGGGGCGCACCTGGGCTGCGCGCATCTACTGCTTTGGCAGCTTATTCACACATGGCAGTAACTGGAGCTAACTTTGTTGACACAGTTAACCTCCCCCTGCCCAGGTTGTGTGACATAGCTATTGGTTACATTTACATTTTTCTCATTAGTAGCATTTTCAATAGGCAACACAGCATGTAAGACACCAAGTCCATCAGATTTTACCAGTCAATTTTTCTTAGTCCTGTCATATCTGGACCTACGTTCAGCCCAGCCAAGTCCTCACATAGATTACGCATATGACGGACAGTCCCACAGCACATAACAAATCCCACTAGACAAGTCTTACCGGGTCTATGATGGGTCTCCACACCATGTATGACGTATGGGTGCTCTCTGGAACTCTCTTGCTGATTGTCCATGTCGGTCAGGTTTTGGGCTCCACCCACCTGGAACATCAGGGCTTGGGGCTGTAACCTCTCTGGCATCCTCCTGAGAGGGCAGTCAGGAGCACATATCGCTGCTCTATGGCTCCTCCTGCTGGATGGTAGTAGCAGGCTCCTTGAGATTGGTTGCCTCATGCAACGACTGGATCCATGTACCTCAGCAACTTGATCTCTCCAGAAGTGGACACATTCCTTGCAGGACAACGAGGCCTTCAGGCAACGGAACATCCCCTCATGCAGTAGTTCACTTGTAGGTTGGTTACACATGGCAGTCATCTGTTCCACCTTTTCTTCTGGACTCCTAGACCATGGAATAGGGCTGACAATCGCTTTTATGGCCTCCTGCCTTAAATTGTCCTACTGCCGCTTTGCCAATTGCTGGGCCCATTGCTCGTTCATCTCCTGCTGCACGGCAGTCGCCTCTGTGAGGAACTTAACCAGTTCCTCTATGGCCAAACAAAAGTTTTTTAGTACCAACAACAGTCTCATCACACCCCAGCAATCACATAGTCTCTGTACTGGGTGTGGCTCTCTCTGCAGTAAGGCTATGTTCACACGGCTTAAAATGGGACGTATTTCAGTCCGTAATTACGCGGCGGAGTGCGCGAATTACGGCTGGAATACGTCCTAGTCATTACGGTAATCCACAGTTCTCATAGAGTGCTATGGATTACGTCTCCTCCCCCTGCTGGGCGAATACGAAGAGGGGGGAGATAAGTGACATGTGAATTACCAGCGGCGCGTATACAAGTCTATCGGCCGGCGAGGTGTCGGCCCCCCGCTCCCGCCCCCGGCCACACGGCGTAATTGCGGGACGTAATTACGCCCTGCAAATAAGCCGTGTGAACCTAGCCTAACAGTCCCTTATTCACAGGCAGTCTGTTGGCGGGTGTGTCTCTCTCTGACTCTCATTTTTTTTTTTAGCAGCACTTCACAATCGGGCCTCCGGCCCTTTAAGTCTTGCTGCAGCAAGACCTTATGCGTTGTTACATATACCACTTTAGGCAACAGGTCTTGTGCCAATTCTTGCGCCACTGTACCAATTCAGTTCTGTCAATCTTGCTCACATCCTCCACTATATGTGAGACTCTCACTCTTCCAGCTGCCATTTTGAATCGGCCTGGGGGTCATTCATCTCACAGGATCACCGTCTTTGGTAAACGATAGTGGCACAACAACACTCTGACACCAGTATTCTCTTTAAAACTGGCCTCAGCCAGCTTTATTCAGGCACAGGAAAATAGAAAAAAAAAATCACAGAATCACAACAAGGCCATACTTGCAGGTCAATGGCTGGACTGTAGACTGAACCCATTAGTAGACAACACAAGCCCTTATGCCAATTGGGAAAGGTATAACAGGTGCAGATAATTAATGAGCAGAAGCTCACACTCCCCTCCACTAGGGGAGCAATTGAATGGTACAAAACTGCACATTCAATTTTTTTTCTGCTAAGTAATGTTTGGGTGTTTTATTATGTATCTATTGTATTAGAGATTTGTGTTTCTGGTACAGTCTTTTCCCATTGAAACTGTCAGATTAATGGAAGATTTCATAGTTGTGTGCCTACTAAACAAAATTAAACTGGTAAATTCTAATACAAAGTGCTATGCATGTTTAGCAACCTTAGGAAAAAATCAAGGTGCAAAGTTTATGAAAAATCACTACTTACTTAGCTATAACAACATAAATCAATAACCTGGGGCTCCCGTAGTGTTCGACACAAATATTTTGTTTTTAATTATATGTTGACAGTTGCAAATTAGTAGTTCTACTATTATGTAAACTACTTCTTACTAACGGTTATTTGAGAAAAGCACCATTTCATTGCAGACCTCTTAAACCTAAAAACTATACTAACAAAAATAAATAAAAAGAAAAAAAGAAATATATATAATATATATATATATATATATATATATATTATATATATTATATATATATATAATATATACATATATACTATATAAATACAGGAAAAAAGCAGCACTCCTAGGCAAAATTGAAAAGCAGGGTGCCAGCAGAATAGGAAGCCAGGCAAATGGCTTCAAAAACTAGATAAATCGGAATTTTTCCTTGATTTATATATATATATATATATATATATATATATATATATATATATATATATTATATATATATTATATTATAATATACATATATACATATATATACAGTATGTACAGTATCTCACAAAAGTGGGTACACCCTTCATGTTTTTAAATACAGTATCGTATTACATCTTTTCATTGGACAACACTGAAGATATGACTCTTTGATACAATGTAAAGTAGTCAGTGTACAGCTTGTATAACAGTGAAAATTTGATGTGCCCTCAAAATAACTCGACACACATCCATCAATGTCTAAACCGCTGGCAACAAAAGTGAGTACACCCCTAAGTGAAAAAGGACACACACATTGTTTCAATATTGTGTCACTACTTTGTGTGGCCACCATTATTTTGGAGCTCACTAAAGCTTCACAGGTAGTCATTGGAATTCTCTTCCATGACGACATCACGGAGGTTTTGGATGTTAGAGACCTTCCGTTTGAGGACGCCCCACAGATGCTTAATAGTGTTTAGGTCTGGAGACAAGCTTGGCCAGTTCAATACCCTTACCATCATTTTCTTTAGCAAGGTAATGGTTGTCTCCCCAATTGGCTGCACTCATGCAGCCCCAAACCATGACACTCCCGCCACCATGCTTGAATTTAGGCAAGACGCATGTCTTTGTACTCCTCACCTGGTTGCCGCCACACACGCTTGACACCATCTGAACCAAATAAGCATATCTCAGTCTTATCGGACCTTAGTCTGCTTGTCTTCGGCAAACTGTTTTCAGGCTTTCTTGTACATCAGCTTTAGAAGAGGCTTCCTTCTGATACGACAGCCATGTAGACCAATTTGATGCAGTGTGCTGCTATGGTCTGAGCACTGACAGACTGACCCCCCACCCTTTTAACCTCTGCTCCTAACCAAAGTCCAACTTCAGCAAAGAAAGTAATCAAAGTAACAAAGTAGCTTACCGCCATTTATGCTTAAATTTGTGATCTCGTGGCCTAGATGAGATGGTGCATGGATAGCCCACCGGCCTTTGAATGCAATGGACCATCCAAAAATGAGGAAAAAATAAATCTTATCCATCACTCAACTTTGGAAAATATGTATGTAGTTTAAAATCACATGTATAATCAATATGCATTAAAAAATAGCTGCATCCATGCAGCCTGTACTCCTCTTGACTTGTTCCGAGCCGACGTGGCTCTTAAACATAATGAGGAAAGAAGCGAAAAGACGTTGTTTAAAAATAAGTGTCCCAAGGCACCACCTCCGGGTGAAAGTTGAATCAATCGATCAAGTAAGCAAATCATGGCAGAGCTCCTCTTGCGGTCTAGTATATATCTTAGCATAGCATAAAATAAAAGCAATATAAGCAATGTATAATCATAGCCCCAATACAATACTACTACAATACGTAGTAGTAAAACTTTATCACAGGTGAAAATGACCATCAATTAGTTATAATCTCTAAATTGCACTAATATTCATGTAGATGTCATAATGTTTGATAGAAATAAAACAGGTGGCTTAAGAGTTAATAGACTGCCAGAAGAGCTGTGCCATGATTTGCTTGCTTGATTGATTGAACTTTCACTCGGAGGTGGTCCCTCAGGGTGCTTGTATCTAATCAGCGTCTTTTCGCTTCTTTCTTCACTGCGATTAAGAGCCACGTCAGCTCGAAACGCATCGGGAGGAATACAGGCTGTGTGGATGCAACGTTTTTTATGCATATTGATAATACATGTGATTTTAAACTACCGTATATACTCGAGTATAAGCCGGCCCGAGTATGAGCCGAGGCACCTACTTTTACCACAAAAAACGGGAAAGCTTATTGACTCGAGTATAAGCCTAGGGTGGAAAACGTAGCGGCTACTGGTGAATTTTAAAAATAAAAATAGATACCAATAAAATTACATAGACAGTTTAATGTCCCCCATAGGCAGGTTATAGGCAGGTATAGGCAGTTTAATGTCCCCCATAGGCAGGTTATAGGCAGGTATAGGTTGTTATAGGCAGGTATAGGAAGCTATATGTCCCCATAGGCAGGCAATAGGCAGGTAATTGTCCCCATAGGCAGGCAATAGGCAGGTAATTGCCCCCATAGGCAAGTGATAGGCAGGTATAGGTCCAACTCGGCAAGTTATAGGCAGGTATAGGTCCCCCTAGGCAGGTTATAGGCAGGTTTAGGTCGTTATAGGCAGGTATAGTCCCCCGAGGCAGGTTATAGGCCGGTATAGGTCCCCCTAGGTAGGTTATAGGCAGGTATAGGTCATTATAGGCAGGTATAGTTCCCCCTAGGCAGGTATAGGTCCCCCTAGGTAGGTTATAGGCAGGTATAGTCCCCCTAGGTAGGTTATAGGCAGGTATAGTCCCCCTAGGTAGGTTATAGGCAGGTATAGTCCCCCTAGGTAGGTTATAGGCAGGTATAGTCCACCTAGGTAGGTTATAGGCAGGTATAGTCCCCTAGGTAGGTTATAGGCAGGTATAGTCCCCCTAAGTAGGTTATAGGCAGGTATAGGTAGGTATAGGTCATTATAGCCAGGTATAGGCCCCACTAGGCAGGCTCTAGGCAGGCATAGGCAGCGTTTTAAAACACTTACCTGGTTCCCCGCTGCTCCGTCGCCCTCGCCGCTCCGCGCTGTCCTCGGTCTTCTCGGCACAGGCGGGTGATGTCATCAGGCCGCGCATGCAGCGTGATGACACACGCTGCCTGTGCCGGAAACTCCGGACAGCCGCGAGTCTGCGGCCGCCCGGAGTCCACTGCGGAGCACGGAGCGCTCGCTCTCTGCTCCGCAGTGGTATCTGTTCACTTGTATGCGCTCCGGAGCGCATACACGTGAAGAGATAGCCGACAGTGCCCGGGCCACCGCAGCGCCCAGACACTGTCGCCGGTACTCGGCGGTTCAGTTATATGCGCTCCCTGAGGAGCCGCATATAACTAGAAGCGTCCTGTTGGCGCACGAGCCATCGCAGCGCCCGAGCGCCGGACAGTGACTCGAGTATAAGCCGAGGGGGGATTTTTCAGCACATTTTTTGTGCTGAAAAACTCGGTTTATACTCGAGTATATACGGTACATACATATTTTTCCAAAGTTAAGTGCTGTGTATTTTGATAACTTTCTTTGGTCTCATGATATCAAAATGTGAACAGCATGATAAGGAGGATGGTTAAATCCCAATTCAGATTGATCCCCAGTTGGACATGTGCATTCTAAAGTCAAGAGATGGTCTCATTTAGTTCATTTAAAAGAAAATGTTCAAGAAATGTTGTGTTCATCATGAAATTTCAACCAAAAGCCAAATATCCCTAACTTTTTCTGAGTATTGTATACTGTGTACAAAACATGCTATTCAGGGCTAGTGAATACAGAAAACATGCAGAGCATTGTTTTTATAGCGATGTAGAAATTTGAAGGAAAAATTCTATGTAAATATTATAATTCATTGAAATTAATTCTGCCTTAATCATCTTTGTGAATCAAATACATTATGTATTAATATGTGTAGCATGAAAAATGTAGCCCAAAAATGCTGCCGGAATAAACATCACTGTATGATACTCAGTTGATTTTAAGCTAGTTCATTTGTTACCTCTCAGTTTTTTTCTTTTGTCTTAAACCTCCTAGTCCTTACCTACAAAAATTGTAGTTTTAGATCCTACAAGAATTCAGTAGGAACAAAGAAGTTAGTGGTTCTAAAGATTTAAGAATCCAGAAGCCACACAGACACAGTTTTATGGTAGTCAGGGATAATAAAGTCATCACTGATCGACTCCTAGCAAATCACTACAAATACCTCAGCTTGATAGAGCTACTGTAATTTGTAGGAGTAAGATTATGGTAAGAATTGCAACCAATTTAAAGTGCTACCCTCAGAGCAGGATATAATAGAGGGAGAGAAGCTGAGCTCTGTGATTTATAGCATTATATGATTTGGAACAGGAGTTCTGAGTAAAAAGCAGTATAAATTCTGACTGAACTCCTCAGAAGACAGTAAGAGTCCTGTTTACCCCACCCAAATACAATGACTGACAGCTTTCCCTGTGTGTATACAGAACAAAGTGTCAATCATTGTATGTGGGCAGGGTTAGCAGTACTTTAAGTTTTAAAATTTTCCTTGCGTTTTACTTAGAAATCAGCATCAAATCACATAATCCTTTATATCACAGAGTTTAGCTTCTCACCCTTTATCACATTCTGCTCTCCAAAATCAGCTGACGTTCCCTTTAAAGGGGTTGTCTCACTAGCATATAAAGAATAGCTTTCAAAATGTAGGGAACACTAAATGAAAACGTTTTCCAAATATGTTGCTTTGTTCATCTTTTTTGTTAAGGAGCTACAAGTGATTTTATCACTTTCTGAGGGCTCTCAGGTTTCCCAAGTGACCGACCGGTGTACTCCTTTTCCCCTGCTGTTTGTTCAATCTGATAGCAGGGAGTGACGTCATCACACAGGTCGCAGCAGCTCACAACTTGGGACAGTGAGAGCTTGTGTGTTATCTGATCTTTCAGACAAAAGACAGTAATTACTCTACAGTTTACATTAGCTCAAAAGCTTCTCCAGACCTGGTAGAATTTATTTAATCTAGACTAATAACCATAAAAAACAGAGAAGTCTGAATACACGTAGCTCATATGCTAATTACAGACAGCTTGACCAGGAAGTGAAAGAGCAAAGCAGCATTATTTCATTCATGCGTCCTATGAAACTTTGAAATGAGACAACCCCTTTAATTGTTTAGGTGAAGTCCAGTGTGCATAAAGGAGTATAATCAGTTTGGTCTTCTAATCACATATTAAATCACTTTGTAACAGTAGAACTTCCAAAGTAAATACTAAACTAACTGGTCAAATGAAATACCATTACAGAAGGAACTATCCAATAATGTCTGTTATTGTATGAGAATATAGCGTCCTGTCATGGTGAATGTAGTTAGATTGGCCTTTAGTGTGTGCATTCGTTGTCCTTTCATTCACATTTATTGCACCACACTGCTTTGACCTTCCATTTCTCTCAACAGTTTTGGGTGTCCAACATTCTGAGAAGGTTATTAACTCTCTCGGAAAAATTGGTTTACATAGATAGTATATGTCCATAAAGTCAAAGTTATATCAATGACCTTTCATGTGGCTCTATGCCCAGAGATTGCTTGATAATAAGTTCTTCTCCTATCTGAAAAGAGCTTTGTAGCTCAATTACAAGTATTTGTCAGTGGTGGATATAAAATAAATGACCTTTCTGAACAGAAACAAATCGTAAAGGTTTCTTGATATTGATACTGGAATAGGCAACAAACAGTAGAGTCATAAACATAACATTACTGCTCACAGCCTTCTCCGTGACTTACTATTGGATATATGGGGCGTTTATGTGAAGAAGCTAAATTAGTTATTTTATGAAAATGTGTGTTAATTTCTGATATTTTCGGTGTTGAATCCACATCATTTTAAAGTCTCTGCTCACTTTTAGTGAGTGTAAACATTCTGATGTACGTTGAGAGACTGAAAACCTATACATACCAGACACTTTTCACCACAGTTTGCTACACTTGTGTCCAGTCTGTTCATTAGCAAACCATAGGGAGGTAGACATGCACTGCTGATGTATGTATTTTGGTCTAGGCTTCATTACATAAAATCCTCTTGGGTGTTCTCAGAAGTCGAGGTCATATAACTGTTTGCAAACCTGCTGCTTTTTGATGGGATATAGAGCGTATTGCTGAAAAAGATGCAAGTTGACCACATCCTTTATCAATGTTGCACAACATATCGAAAATATCCAGAACACATAGATTACCCACCTTTAATATCCAGTTGTATATTATCAGTAAATGTCTCTTTTAGCAAAGTTTTTTTGATTTCTAAGATTTAACACATTAAAGTGGTTGTTCATGGAATAAAAAATAATTAAATGGTATTGGGGCTAGGATGGGCGTAAAAAGAAAAAATCCTGATACCAAGATGTCCCCACTAACACCGCTCCAGAGCTCCTGGCGACTGACTTAACTTCCGAGTTCTTGTCAGGAACACACTGGAGAGGCCCAGGCATTATTGTAAATGAATGGAGCGCAAGCCTCTGCTCTGTGTGGGGATGAGAACCCAGAAGTCAAGTGGAGCGGATCACGGTGAGCTCCGAAGCAGCAACGATGGGGGATAGCTAGGTAAGTAAGGGCATGTCCCCACGGCAAGGGCTTGCGGACGTTTTTTCAGACGGTTTGCTGTGTTGCAAACCGCCTGAAAAACCGGCTGCAAACGAACACAACGGGCTTCTATGGAAAACCCGTGCACTAGACCCCACTTTTTTTTTTCAAACTGCTGCCCACCCAAAAAACATCTACATGCACGTTTTTCTGTCCGGTTATTGGACAGAATAGGAGCATGTGAATGGGAAGAGGGAGGGCTCATCGCGGAGAAAAGCGGTGATCTCTCATCTGAATGCAGCTGCGTCTTCCTAATAGCGAGCAGTGATAAAGTCACTGCTGATTGTTAGATTTGTCTTGGGGTCCGCTCTGTCGGTCCCCAAGACGGATCTACAAAGCGGTTGTAATACGGAGTCAACACTCCGTGTGAACCCCGAAGATGAATGCTGTTATCATTTTTAAGTGAAAACAAATGTAGCAGAACTGGCAAGAGTAACATTTTTCACTGCAGTAAGTGAAATCCATTGCATATCTGGAAGAGATTGAAAGTTTCACATCACAATGTATGTTTTACACTATATATGTCCGATGTGACCATGGCCTAACAGGATAAAAATTGCGTGTGTTATTTACTTACAGCTCAGGGTCCGGTGTTCTGTCTTATCCCGTTCTCCCCCATAACAATGGGTTTTTAAAACCCCTTTTTTGGACACTGGGTTTTCATCAAGAGCATTTTTTTTTTTCGTGAGCCCCTTTTTCTCTTCTATCTCTGTTTTTCCTGTAACTGAATATTCTGTTCATTTAAGTCATAATCAATAATAATTGACCCTATCAAATCAATTACTACTTTTTTAAAAGATGAATTTAACTTTATTTCAAGCATTTACATCACTGTACAGTTCCTAAATAAGTGAGTCACACACATTTTAACTATATATAGTATGAGCTAGGAATGTACAGTATGTGCAGAAAATACGTATATGTTTGTAGTTTCTCACATACTACAGAGGGGGAAAAAAGGATTTAGTTAGCCACCAATTGTGCAAGTTCTCCCACTTAAAAAGATGAGAGAGGCCTGTAATTGACATCATAGGTAGACATCAACTATGAGAGACAAAATGAGAAAACAAATCCAGAAAATCACATTGTCTCATTTGCAAAGAATTTATTTGCAAATTATGGTGGAAAATAAGTATTTGGTCAATAACAAAAGTTAATCTCAATACTTTGTGATATATCCTTTGTTGGCAATTACAGTGTAATTGTGGGGCGTAATTACCCCGGAGTTTGGGAGCTCCCGCGGGGCAGGGAGGGGGCGGCAGATCACCGGCCCCATAGACATTGATTACTAGCGGCGCGTACTCGCCGCTAGTAATTGACATGTCACTTATCTCCCTGCTCGTCGTATTGTACGAGCGGGGAGAGGAGACGTAATCTATAGTTTTATATGAGAGCTGTGGATTACCGTAATGACTGGGATGTATTCCCCATACCGGCCTCCCTCCCCCCCCCCCTCCCCGTATTTAGTGCAGTACGGTGCGAAATATGGGGTGAAATACGTCCCAGTTTAAGCCGTGTGAACATAGCCTAAGTCTTCACAAGGTTGGCACACTGTTGTGGTATTTTGGGGGCCATTTTCCTCCATTTTATTCAGTCTCTTAGAGCAGTGATGTTTTGGGGCTGTCGTTGGGCAAAACACAGACTTTTCAACTCCCTCTAAGGTTTTCATGGGGTTGAGATCGGGAGACTGGCTAGGCCACCCCAGGACCTTGAAATGTTTTCTTACAAAGCCACTCCTTCATTGTCCTGGCAGTGGGCTTGGGATCATTGTCATGCTGAAAGACCCAGCCACGTTTCATCTTCAATGCCCTTGCTGATGGAAAGAGGTTTGCACTCAAAATCTCACAATACTGTACATGCCCCATTCATTCTTTATGTAAGGATCAGCCCTTGGGTCCCTTTGCAGGAAACACCCCAAAGATGATGTTCCCAACCCATGCTTCAAAGGTTGGTTTTTCTTTGGATTAACCTGCATTCCTTCCCCCTAATACCGGTTTTTTTTTCCCAAAACGTTCTACTTTGGTTTATTGACCATATGAATTCCCCAAAATACTCTTCATAAAATGCTCTCAGCAAACTTTGAGGGCCCCGGACAGTATGCTTAAGCAGGGGGGACAGTCGGCACGCAGGATTGAGTCCCTGGTAGCAGGTCATTCAAGGTCCCCCCATGTGTTCGGGGGTTTTTTTTGCTCCCCGTTCTTGTGATAATTAAACCCCCAAGGTGAGATCTTGCTGGGCCCCCAAATAAAGAGAGATTCAGGGTTTGTATATCTTCCTTTTTAATTATTGCCCCCATAGTTGATTTTTCACACAAGCTGCTTGTATTGCAGATTCATTTCCCCAGCCGGGGCTTTATGTAAGTTCAAACAGTTGCCTTTTACTGGTAATGAGGGGAGGACAGAGGAGTCTCTTAAAAAGTTTTAAGGTCTTTGAAACCCCAAAAATCTTGCTTGTTTTAGGTGACCAAATACTTATTTTCCCCCATATTTTGAAATACATTTTTCCCAAATAGAAAAAGTGTTTTTTGGGATTTGTTTTCTCATTTTGTCTCTCATATTTGTGTTCCCTATGATGTAAAGGGACAGGCCTCTCTATTTTTTTAAAATTTTTAACGAGGGCCCCACCGCCCTTTTTGAGGCGGGTGGGGGGTCGTTCGTCTCAGTAAAGTTTTTGGGGCGTCGTGAGACATGGATTTTTGGGGCCCGGGCCGCAATTGGCGGGATCGGGGTGTACTAACAGCCCCCCCAGAGATCTCCTGCGAGCCCCGGAGGGGGAGGAAACCCCCGTAACCCGATATTTTAACCCTTTGATTGGGGTGGGTGTTTACCGCAGCGAATCAAAGGTTTCCCCGCCTTGGGTGTGGGATCCCCCGGTGACCCGACAGACCCGGAGAATGGTGACTTCGCCTGGGGACTAGAGACCCCCAGAGCTGTCTGTTAAACCAGGTTCAGGCCTGTGTGGTTCCTAAACTTTCCTTGTCAGACGAAAGATTAAAATGTTTAGAATATGAATTGCTAATACATTCCCAAGTGTAAAAAAAAAAAAAAAAAAAAAAAGTAAAAAAGTTCCCCCTTTAGGGGAAATAAAAAAAAAAAGTAAAAAAAAAAATAAAAAGTGAAAAAAAAAGAAAAAAAAATAAAGAAAGAAATAAAAATAAATTTTTTAAAAAACATAATTGTGCAAAAATTACACACAAAAAAACTCAAAATTTTTGGGTATCCACACGCTGTAATAATGTAAAATTATTAACAAAATTTTTAAGTGGAAATGTGAATGGCGTAAAAAAAAAAAAAAAAAAAATTTAAAAAAAAAAAAAAATCTGCAAATTTTTTAAAGTGAATTAATTATTCCCATAAAGTAAATTGTCTGAAAAAACGGGGGGTATCAACTGGTCATTGAAAAAATAAAAAAGTTACAACTGGTAAAACGCAAGGAGGCAAAAACGAAAAAAATGTTCTGGTCATTAACTACTTTTCAGGCGTTCGACTTAAGGGGTTAAGTGGGAGAACTTGCACAATTGGTGGCTGACTAAATACTTTTTTCCCCACTGTACATATGCATATCACATGACTGATTTTAAGCTTTTAATTGGCTGATAATTGGTTTTATTCTCATCTATTTTTACTTGCATATTAGCTATGAGTTAAAGCATGATTGCTCGAAATATGTAAGCCTATGCAATTATACTGCCATCAGGATTTAATGTTTTAATATGTAAAAAAAAAAAAAAAAAAAAAAAAAAAGGCTTTGGAGTTTTTAACTTCTGGTGCTGGATCCATTGACCTTCTTTTAGGATAAAGGTGCACAAAAACGACTTAGGGTATGTTCACACGGCTTATTTTGGGACGAATTTCGCTTTGTACTGTGCTTAATACGCGGGGAAATGCACCCCATAATTACGGTAATCCATAGCTCTCATAGAGAACTATGGATTACGCCTCCTCTCCCCGCTCGTACAATACGTCGTATTGTATGCGCGGGGAGATAAGTGACATGTCAATTACTTATGGCGATTACGCGCCGCGAGTAATGCATGTCTATGGGGCCGACACGCCGCTGGAGTACACACTGCTCAGCGCGAGCTTCGGAAACACACGATGTACTGTGGCACGTACTATACGAGCCGCAATAAATCATGTGAACATACCCTTACATGAATTGTGAGTAGCAGCTGCTCATCTATGTTAGCATTTGTATCTTGTTTGAACATTTTTTATGTCCACACATATCTCAGCACAACAACATTTTGGATCATGTGAACAGTTAAAGGGGCTTTCTCACTACAAAGATTATCGTTCACCATAAATGGACAGTTAATTGAAGACTTTTTCTAAATACATTTGATCACCTCTCTGAGTATACACAGGTTTCTTTGGTTACCTGCATACCAAATTAAATGAAATAACTAGTTTAAGGCTGGGTTTTTTCTTGTTTTTTTTTTTTTAAATGCAGGTAATGGATTTGTAATTACCTACTTTGAAATACAGATGGAATTTGAGTTAATTAAAAAATACACGCTTGTTTTTAATTAGTAATTTGTTGCAATTTTTTTGTTGCTTGCATTTTTTATTCAGTTTCCCTTAATTGTGTAACTTCTAATTCTTTTCTTTTTATTTCCAGTATCAGTCATTATGTCATTGTGATGTCCATGACCATATTCCTGATGCTACTGAGTGGTTTGGCCCATTGGCTTACAACAAAGAAGATAGACCTTGGGAATAAAAAAAGCCCAAAAAATCCCTGCAGGACAAAAAAGCTCTATGTTCATAAATTTAAAGTGAGGATGAACACTGCAAGTGCACTGACCATATGCTATCACCTTGATTACTGAAGTATTCTACTGATACAGGATGTTAAACTTGTGTAGTTACTTGCTATATGCTTACCATTTAATGTTGTGCAATGGAGACTCAAGAAATCAGCAGGCACTTCACCAGAGCATTACCTTTGTTGTATCCTGAGGCGAGATTATGTATATATGGATAAGTGGAACGGTGTCTCAGATAGTCGAAAGGGTATCTGCAGTGCTAAACCAAAGTAAAACCAAATGTACTGCACCACAGTGGGTAGAATAAGGGTTTTATTTCAGGCAGTCTTGACAATGCATTTCACACTTCCCCGTTCGGTTAGAAACTTTGTGTTATCAGGGCGAGAGTACAAAAATACCCTTTTTAAAAGCGTCTCAAGTTTTTTGTGAAAAAAAAACTTTTTTCCACACATCTGGGGGGAGCAGCTTTCATTTTACCAGGATCCAGCACCAAAGCTTCCCTTATCCGAGTCCCCGATCCCCTTTTTGTTGTATCATTTTTCATTAAAAAAAGTTTTAAAACTGCAACCCTGTTTCCCCCAAAATAAGCGGTTTTTAATTTTTGCTCTAAGCGAGTAAGATTATTTTTAGGGGTGTTTTTTTTTTCTATGAAAAAAGAATTCAATTTATTGTTGAAAAAAAAATAACTGTATTATTTACTGTAGTGTTTCATACAAAATTAGCTTAGCAGCCAAACCTGAAATTTCTAAAAAAATGCACTGTCTTATTTTCGAGGGTGTCTTATTTTCGGGGAAACAGGGAATGTGCTCGAGCCAATGACTGACAAAAAATATTTTAACAGTTTTTTTACATTTTCCTTAGAAAATAGAGGAAGAGGTGTGCTTGGAGGAGGCAGTGCCAAAAAACAAATTGTTCCCTTTGTGGCTGTGATTTAGACTTAGTTTCTATTCAGGACCAGCTGTTGTTTTCACCCTTTTTTTAATTTTACCTTGTTTATTAAAGTTTGGGTGTTTGGAGAATGGAAACCTAAAATTTCTTTCAATAAAAGGCAAATGGGGTCCAAATTCACAATTAAATTGCAGCATTTTTGCAGCTCATGTGCATCTTCAATTTTTCTTTCGGGGGTAGAGTTGCACCACGGCCTCATAGGTCTAACCTAAACCATAATTTTAAATCGGTTTTAGGCTGGATTCACATTGCATTTATAGCATGGATCTGTTAGAATATCTAAAAAGGTGGCTTGGCAGATCCTGCAATGGACCGATAGGGAATAAGTCACTTTTGGACTCATTTTACTCTGTTTCCCGAAAGGTTGACCCCCACTATTTTGTCTGGCACAGCAAGTGCTTGCATTCACGACACAGAGCAAATGTAATCCAAAAGTACTACGTTTACAATAGTTATTCCCTATGGATCTGTAGGGATACCCTTTTCAGATATCCTATAACAAGGGTCCTGATCTCCGTGGGAAGCAAGCCTGGACTGTTCTGTTTACATGATAACTGATACACCGTGACTGTAGAATTGGTACACTGGTACTTGTACTGCTAGAAAAGACCATGTATTCCTAAAGGGGTTATCTCACCTCGCAGAGTTCGCTTCCTGCCAGTCTGCTTCAGATTAAAAAGTGGCCAATCACACATTCACATTGCTGGGCGTTACAGGGTTGGATGTTACATCACCACACTAAAGGAATCCAGTGGCCGCTGCTAGCAGGACTGTAAGTAAGCAGAGCACTTTGGTTAACTACATCATATTACAAACATGCTTGTTTTGACACAAACAACAGTATAAATATACTTCTTGTAATGGGAATACCTCTATAATAAAAGAAATAAGAAATCAAAAAAGGTCATTATCTTGGTCAATGAAATGTACTGTAAATCTGAAATAGTTATGAAAGGTGTTAATAGGGTACTGGTATTTTTATATATATATATGGACTATTGAATGAACTTTTATAGTTTGGTGATTAATAAAAGTATTCTTTTCATTATTGAAGCTTGTCTTATATTTGTTTTTAAATCTATAATAATGTAACAAAATATACAGTATATGGTAAATTTAGAAGAGTGCCTGACTAGGGTGGGTCTACATGTTATACAGGACATCAGGTTGGACACTATATAAGTATTCAAGTACTAACTGCATATTTGGTTTGATACCAGATATAAATTAGTGTACTCTAACAAGGGATGGCTCCACATATAATTCTGTGCAACAGCCAAAAATTTTACAGTTGTGCTTGATTCATAATTTAGCTTCTCTTTTAACCTTGGCACCTGCTGTAGGCTCAATAGTTATACTTGGTGGCAGATGACACATTATTTTGTTTATGATAAAATGGCCAATGTCTATTATGATCAGGGCCATTATCGGGGTAATACAGATGCTACATTCAGGAGCATATAAGTCTAAAAAAAATTGCCCCACACGTATCACTCACCATCTTCTTGTCATTGCATGGAACCTATTTTTCATTCAGCTCCTTTTTTAAGAAGTTTTCATTACCAACTTCTCCTTCCTGAAAACAACAAATAAACTACTTTCAAACAATTAGGGATATTTAACTTTTGGTTGAAATTTCAAGGTGAACCTAAAATTTCTTGAATTTTTTTTTTACATCAACTAAATAAGACCATCTCTTAATTTTAAGGTATGTGTCCAACTGTTCAATGTGTCAGTACTTTTTGCACAACTTGCTGATCTCTAACAAAGAGCTTAATGGCAAAATGCACGACAGATGTTTGATCCTTGAGTTTCCAAACAAATTTAGAGGATGAATTTGAATTGGGATTTAAACAGTCCTTCTCATCATAATGTTCACATTTTGAGACCTAGACAACACCTTAGAATTAATCATCATTACCTCGCCCTTGTGAGGTTTCAAGCAGGATGCTCTCAGACGGAAGTGTCCACTGTGCTTAGAGTGTCACAGAGTGTCTTCACCAGGTTGCAACAGAGATAGAGAGAGGCTGGAAGAGTCACAGAAATGCCAAGAAGTGGACATCCCTTGGCTGCATCACACACTGATAACTGCTTCATTGTAAACAATGCCCTGGGGAACCGGTTGATGAATGCCAAACAACTCCAAACTTACACAATCAGACTTAAGGTCTGGAGATAATTACAGTCTCCAGGCCTTAATCCCATAGAAAACTTATCGAGGGAGTTGAAGCTCTGAGTTGCCAAGCGACAACCTCAAAATCTTTAGTCTTGTTTGCTAGAGGCATCAAATACTTATTTCTGACTGCAAAATGCAAATACATTTATATAATTTATACAATGTGATTTTCTGGATTTTATTTGGGATTTTGTATCTCTCAATGTTAAAATTAACCTACCCTTAAAATTATAGACTGTTCATGTCTTTGTCAGTGGGCAAAACTACACAATCAAACTTACACAATCAACAAGGGATCAAATAATTGTTTCCTTCACTGTAACTATGAACTTGACAGACACTCATATGGTATAGATTCATTATTGGAAGGATAAGATTAGGTCTACACAGCACAGGTTTTCTGTCTGATTTTCGGGGGATTCAGTATCTAATCCACCGAAAATCAGTTGATATCCTTTGGTGCATAGACAGCAATAAAAAATCTGGGCTGTAGTCTACACAGCACGGTTTTTTTTTTTACTGATCATTTTAAAATCCAGCTGAATATGCAACATGTTGTATATATCACATAGGTTTCTGTCCCGGATTGCATTTCAGATTTCACGTACGTTTCAATGTGTACATGGGGCACAACGGCAAATCGAAAAAACCAACTGCGCTCTTGACCACGCAAAACTCGACGGAATTGGCTGATGCAGCAATGTCAAAATGCTGTCAGATTTTGGACTGTATTTTGACATTTACTATGTAGACATAGCCTTACGATTATGCTAGCAACTGTTTTCACAGTCGAGTATAAAATGAGGGATGTAAGAACGGAGAGCCCAAATATTAAAAACCATAGACCTGGTTATGGTAGTTGTGAAATACTGCGGCATTATACAGAGTAGGGATTTAACAGGAGAACAAAGTGATACATTAGGAACATATTCATGAACAAAACAAGAGGGCATTGGAAAATGTAAACGGATAAAATCAAAGTTCAATTAGTAGAACACTGTATAGGTAATGCTATTAGGCTACTGAGATATCCAGTGGTGGTTACGTCTAGTCTGTTAAAAAAAAAAATATGTCAGATTAAATTCTTTTTTTGTAGCTGTGTTATCCGTGACTAATTACCCTGTTACCCCAAAAATAAGACATAGTGCAATTTTAGTTATGAAATACAGAGTTTGGCTGCTTATTCTGATATTTGTGATGAAAATCTCTACCCAGTATATTATAAATGTTGATAGTTTTGTTCAACATTGAAATGTGGATTATTTGTTCATAGAAGAAAACAAGAAAAACTCATCTTCCTAAAAATAAGTCTTAGCTCGTCTTTAGGTAGCAAATAATAACATTAGGCCACTGTCATTTGTATTTTGGGGAAAACAGGGTATATTAGGAATCGGAATGAATATACAATATTGTCATTTAAACAACAAAAGTGCATCATGTTATTGTCACATTGAATGTTTTTTTTTTTTTGCATTTATTTTTAGCAAACAAACAAAAAAATCAATGAAAAAGTACAGTATGTGTTACTGTTCCTCATTGGCAAAAATGGGCACACCATATCAAGAAGTCAACCAGATATCCACCGGCCTAAAATGGTATCATCTTTGGAGTCAGGAGGTAAAGCTGATGATGCATCTGATATTGCAAGAAACTGACAGTCAAGCAAATTAATTAGTCTCCTTCTATTTCAACCTCATTCTGAGTCCTATTCATTAGATTGCCTGGCTCCTTCACTCAGCTGTTAAGACATTGAATTGCTGGATGCTTTTCACTAATTACATGACTTGAGTAGCAAATTTACAAATTTACAGTGTAGCCTCAAGTGAAAGGAATGTACATCAAACACAAGTTAACACTGTTCTATGTTAATCAATGCACATTAATGGATGTACTGTTGCATTACAAGCCTACAGTATAAGAAGGGCGACAAATGAAGAAAGCAGGAAATCTACTCTCAGGATACTTGTTTACAGAGCACAATTAAATCATATTGGTCGCGCCATCGTTCTTATCTAAACTGATACAAATTGTAAGATTTACTCTTCATTAGAAAACGCTCTTTTGCACCCTGAGGTCTGAGATATTGGGGCTGCATCTAGATCCAAATCAGGCCAACCGCACCAAATAAGTTGAGCATGAACTGTGTTTACTGAAAAAGTTGCAAACAAGCAAATAAAACATATAAAATAAACCTTTGCTTGCCTGGTATATACTATACAGTAGACATCACTGTTTGACAACTGGAGAGCTTCTCGCTGCCAGACGAAACACTTCTGCATTCAGCTCTCACCACAGATTGCTTTCCCCGCAAGAGAGCTCCCTCTGACTGCTTAAAACTAGTGTGACGCGACTTATTATGACAAAGTTGAAAATCGGCACTGTTTTTATGTTGATCGAAATTTTTAAGATCATGCGATAATTTAGGTTAAAATCTGTGCATAATCTATTAATGATGCGCCAAATTTTCGCCGATTCCTGTCATTTTGGCCTGCCAGCCAAATCAGCATACCAGAATTAGAGCAGGGTGAGATGTGGTGTTGCGGACGTCATGACTGGGATGTGTATGGTTGTGATTGGCTGGTAAAGAAAATTCACTGACTCGTTTTTCATAGAACAGCCCTCCTGTTCAGCCTCAGTGTCTCTCAGCATTCATCATTAGCAGGTAGTAGGACGTGCACGCTCTGCCTGTGTCCAACCAGCTCAGCGAAAATTATTCTAAATTTCATGCACAGAGAGAAAGCTCTACCTGTTAGATGTGATCCTTACAACTTAGTTAGATCCAGAGATTGGATAGATTTATGTGTTAGTAGGACGAATTTTAAGGTGATCTACCGCTGTAAAGTCAAACGGTGGGGAAGGGGGGGCGGGCAGGCGGGGACACGCACGGGAAAACACAAGACAAGCTCTATAAAAGAATAATGGATTAGTGCAATGGTAAAGACATTTGTGTTGACTCTGCACTGCATTGCTTTCTTTTATCAGTTTTCTAGTTGAAATATTTCCCGTAGGATATTGGCAGCCTGACACTTTGTATTTAGGTTACAACATCTTTTCTAGTAACTGCCCCTGGTCTCTTTGTTAGGTGCAAAACTCCAACTTTATATTATCATATACATTACAGATAGGTGTTCTCTTTTCAATTTTGGCTCCATTCCAGCTTTCTTGATATAAGCCACCTGTGCAGTTATATTAGAATCCAGCAACTCTTTGGTTAGTCCAGCACAGTTGATAGGTGCACTAAAATTCCTTTTATAATACACGAATACATGGACCATGATACAGTGTTTTATTCACTTTGGCGCACTAAAGATTTGTTCATTGAGTCATCTTGCACTTAATTGTGCAATTACTGCAATTTTGTGTCAACTAGGTGAATGAAAGGTGACCAAAAATACCTTTATTATCCACGATACATTACAGATGACAGTGGTTTTCACTTTTGCGCCACTGTCAGGCTTTGTTCATTGAGGAACTCTGTCACTTAAATGTGAATACAGAAATTTTTGGTACGTCACCACAGTGTGAAATTGATAGTGCCTCAAAAAGAATACCTTAATATTATCCGAATACTTTACAGATACGGGTTTTTTGACTTTTGCCCATGTTCCAGATTTGTTGATAGGAGCCACCACTTGCAGTTAAATTTGAAATTACCAGCAATCTGTTGTAGTTACCACTGGTGATTGATAGGTGCCAAAAAATACCTTGTTTATTATCCGAATACTTTACAGATACGTGTTTTTTCCTTTGGTGCACTACAGCTTTGTTAAATGAGGCACCTTGCACTTAAATTGGGAATACGAAATTTTGTGTCACCACGTGAATTGAAGGTGAAAAAAAAAATACCTTTTATTACCAAATACTTTCCCAGATACGTGTTTTTTACTTTGGGAGGCCGCTTTTTTTAAGATTATTGCAGTTAAATTTGAATACAGCAATTTTGTAGTACCAGGTGAATTGAAAGGGTGAAAAAAATATTTTTTAATTCCGTATACATTTAGACGGTGTTTTTTTCATTTTGGTCAGTAAGCTTTTTTGTGATTTACTTTGAGTAAATTTGAATCCAGCAATTTTGTTTTGTTTTGAGGGATTTGTAAATAGCTGTGATTTGCCGTTTTTTTTTAAAAAGAGATTTTCCAAAACTTTCCCATACCTTCTCAAATTTTTATATTTGAACTGGAGCGAAATTCAGGGGGTAAAGCGGCAAGGGGGGGTTTGGGGGGGAGGGTAAGGAGGGAAGTGCTTTTTTCCGTGCGGCGAAAACCCGCATGCAGGGGGGATCGTCAGTTGCAGGACTGTCGGCTTCATCGCTCGGTCAGGGCCCCTTTAATCTCAGAAAGGGGAACAGCGTGGGCCAATCTGTCCTTCAGTGGTTAATAAAAACCTGCATCAGCAGTCTTACCCCCTGTTCCCAGTCAGGGCCCCAAAAAAGGGTCTCAGCACCCGCCCAATATAAAGCGCCAAATGTCAACGGTTACCCACCATGTGGAAATTTCCATTTCAAGCCTCTTTTTTGAAAAAATGCGGTTGGGGTCAGAAGGCATGTTAAAGTCAAGGGGCCCAAAAAGGGATGTTTTTTCTCTGCTCTGAACACAGTTACTGATGCCATAGAGGAGGAGAAAAGAAGCCGGTCAATCGGCAAATCCGGGCGGCGGCAATCCCTTGCAGTCCTCTTGCTTGTAGCCCCAGCTCCGGATGCAAAATGTCAGGACGACGAAGTCCTGTGTTGATGAGGGGAAGATGCGACATTGCGGATCCAAGTGGTTTTTCAGCAGAATTTTCTTGCGAGCGCTTATCACTGGACGGGGGAAAACGATGGGGGGAGTGTCCATACGGGTTCCCTCAAAAGGGAGGGGCGGTACAGAAGTCCGTGATTTTTATTCCGCCAGCCAAAGGTCAGCGCAAACCCGCTCCTCGCTTATCGCCGCAAAAAGGGCCCGGACCTCTAAGCCTGGATTTTTGAGCAAGCTTGATTACCCCGCGATGTCATATCCGCCTTTTCCGTAAACGCTAAGTGAGGCAAAAACCCTTGGTGGTTAACCCCCACCAACATGTTTGTCAAATGCGCGAATGATGAGTTGAAAAGGAGGCAACACTTGGCCAAAAAGGCCAGCCCGACGCCGGGCCTCCAACCACTGTCACACCCCTCTGTCTCTGCCCTCCTCATCCGCCACCACCAAGCGTTCCTCAGCTGCACATGTCTTCAGAGTCATGATCAGGGATCAGCCTCCGCTTCACCCTCCACGGTCGCCGAGTACCACCAGCAACCCCCAGAGACCCATCTACCCTTCTCATCCGCAGTTTGATGACCTCCACGCCATACAGCGGCCAGTCTAGCAGCCACCCTGCGGTCGCCCAGGTGGGGGAGCAGAAGAAACACATTAACCCAAACCATCCAAAGCCAAAAGCTGAATGTCGCATTGCCAGGCTTTTTGGCCTTGGAAATGTTGCCTTTCCGTCTGGTGGACACAGATGGGTTCCACCACGTCATGGCCCTTGCCTGCCCCCAATACCAGATGCCGAGCAGGCATTTCTTTGCCAGAAAAGCGCCCCTTTGCCTGGCCAGCCACGTGTCATCTAAAATTTCAAGCGCATTGTCTGCATCTGTGTCCGGAAAAAGTCCATTCGACCATCTGACAAATGGATAGTAAGCACGGCCAAGGCCGCTATATCTCTGTGACAGCTCACTGGGTGAGTGGGTGGATGTCTCTGGGGGTTGACGGTGGCTTCGGCTGGCGCACGCTCTTCAAAACCGAAAGGGATGGTGCAGGGTTCTTTCCCCCAAGGTCCTCTGGTGGCATACATGCCCAGAGAAACCAGGCCGTGTTGAAATTAATCTGTCTTGGAGACTGTCCACACAAGGTAGGAGCTGTGGACGGCTCTCCGAACGAGACCGGCGTGGCTGGGTGCCAAGAACCTTGGCAGGGAAAGGGGGTGTGCGAAGACGGGCGAAATCTGCTGGCCGTCCCTTAAAATCGGTAAATGGAGCACTCCCTTTTCCGGACATGTTATAAACCTTGTGTCCGAAATTTTAAAGAGCTCCCCGGGGGCTGGACTACCTGCTGAGGAAGGGTCGAAGTCTAAGTTCACACTTCCGCCGTTCGACCCTGCTTCGTCCCGCCTGGTGCTTGCAGCGTCAGTCGGCCCCCCCGTCAACCGCCATTTTTGATGTGGCAACACGCTGGAATTCCACCTCCACATGCCCCAGAAATTGTGGCAGCAGCGCAACCCCCATTAGCGTAGAAGGGGACACAGGGCCCGACAAGAGGGGGGTGGGACCTGGGGTGTTGAGCCACGGGTGGGGCAGGTGAAAGAGCTCTGCCCACCCTTTCCCGTTTTAAAGAAGCCACCAAATGGTCATGCGGCAATCCCCTTTCAGATGAGCTTTGTGGTGATTTTTGTTTGGAATGATGTTGGCCCCTCTGAAAAAAAAGCCCCAGCCAGCGAAGGAGGGAAGGGACACAGATGCGGACACGGGCCTTTCTCTCCATCAAACCCACAGGCCAAATTTTTCACAATTTCATCGGTTTCATTAGGCAGTGGTTCGGGGTCCAGGGCTAGTGAAAGGTGGGATTAGCTCTCAGGGTGCTCATCTCAGCAAGTCAGGGCTGTTTTGAAGCGTCCCAAGGAAGCGGAGGAGGGGAGGAGGAGGTATTCCTGACCCCGACGTTACGACGTCCCCGCCTTTGGGAAAAAGGTTGGCGGGGAATTTGAGGGGGGGGGGAAAAATGAGGAAGATCAGTTTGCTGTGCCCTCGACCCGGGTTGGGAAATAAAATCCTCTCTCCATGAGTGCTTGGATGCTCCATTTCCCCAACATGTCCTCCATTTAAAGGGCCCTCAAAAAGAACAACAGTTTTTGGGTGGCCACCCTCCTGGATCCCCCCGGACAAAACAAAAAACAGCACTTTCCTTCCCCCCACCCAAAAAGAGAGTAAAATGCAGGAAATGGGGTTGCTGATTGTCAACTGGAGGGGATTGTTGGTCTGCTTCCGTTTCCCCAAAAAGTCACGGTGGAAAAAACTCAGCGACCGTGAAAAGCAAATTTGAATGCCAAGTAGGTAGCGGCAGCGCAGGCAAAGGGGGAGAAACTTAATGGGTGACCTCTGGCAACTTTATTTACCACCCCACCAAGCATGCAATGCAGGGCACCAAACCAAAACCCGAGCCCGCTTAAAATCATGGTTTCCCGGGGACTATCTGCTTTCTCAAACACCAAATTTTTTTTGGGTTTTGTTTTTCCGGAAAAATAGACTTTGGGTACCCAAAAAAGGGCCCGAATGGCCCGAGCTCGCTCGCCCCCGCCATGAGGTGTTGTCCTGCCCAGCAGCCGCGTCATATTAAAGGCGGACCTTCACCCACAGTTTGGGGGTTTCCTTTACAGACAAACGCATCCGGTTTTTCCACAGAAAATTGTGGATCTTTTTTGGCTTTCATCAAGATAAATTCAGGCATGGATTCTGATGATGTTGTGGGCCCCAATTCCCGAGGTCCCGATTGGGTTCCCGGTCTATTCCCACATTCCTTTTCAAAAGAAATGGTTTTTGGGAAAATTTTTTTTTAAAATTGTTCTTTTTGTACGGAAATTTTTTAATTCTTTTTCCCAACATTTTTATTTTGCTGGTTTTGTTTGTGAGGGGCCTTTAAAAGACAGAAGGATTCATGACAACACCGTATTCTTTTTAAATCACTTTATCTTAAAAAGTTTTTCGCATTGTCAAGGGTTTTTTGAGGTCATGTTGCTTTTGAGTTACAGCTTAATTTTGGCCCTTTGGAACCGAAATGGGGTTTTTAAGGGGATTTCCCCCTCAAAAATTTTTAAGAGTGGCTGAGAAGTCATTTTTTTTTTTTTTTTTGGGAATGCTGTTTTTTGAAATCAGTTTTTATTTAAGGTCCAAATTAAAAAAAAATTTGTTTTAAAAACCCAGGCCCATTTTTTCTTCACAATTGTCCAAAGTGGCTCAAGGGTCATGTTTTGGGAATTTTTTGGGGGCATTTTTGCTGTGACATGCAGCTATTACTACAGGTCCTATTATAAAAAAATGTTGTTTGTAACAGAACATTTGTTCTTCACAATTGTCCAAAGTGGCTCAAGGGTCATGCTTTGAATTTTTGGGGGCATTTTGCTGGGGACATGCAGTATACTACGGGTTTCCTATTATAAAAAAAATGTTGTTTTCTAACAGACATTTGTTCTTCACAATTGTCCAAAGGGCCTCAAGGGTCATGCTTTGAATTTTTGGGGGCATTTTGCTGTGACACCCAGCTATACTACAGGTCCTATTATAAAAAAATGTTGTTTCTAATAGACTTTTTGTTCTTCACAATTGTCAAAAGTGGCTCATGGGTCATGTTTTAAATTTTGGGGGGCATTTTGCTGTAAACATGCGCTATACTACAGGTCCTATTATAAAAAAAATGTTTCTAACAGACTTTGTTCTTCACAATTGTCAAGAGTGGCTCAAGGGTGATGGTGCTGTCAGAAACAGGGGAAAAGGTTTGGACATGTTAAAGGACACATATTGCAAAATGACTTGTTTTTGCAAGATCTTTAACATAGCTATTCAATCCCTGTATTGAGACAACCCATTTAAAATAATTTAAAAAAGAGAGAAACAAAGACATGGTGGGATTCCATCCTATTTTAAAAATGTGTTTTCTAGAATTAAATACTAAAAAATTGCATGTACAAAATAGCTGGTAAAAAAATTCCTTGAATTGTACAAGGGAGTAAAGGAAAACTTGACCAGATGTAGGTTATTCAGAGGACATGGAGTATGGAAACACGGCAGCGATCCTAAGTTTCAGAGACAATTTTCCTCCAGCAGTTGAGTAAAATGAGGGAAAAAGAATGCCAAGGAAAAAGGGCACCTGGGTGGAACAGGAGCGTTAACACCAGTATTTCCAAGTGAAGCTCAATTGGTCTGCACTCATACGGAGGGGCAAGTGCTACCAAGGACAGGGACAGTATATGTCCAGTGAAACTAAAATGGTGGTTGAAAGACTCCTTTTTCCGGCACTTTTTAATCTGGGGTCATGCAGGTTTGGGGCTCATGCTGTGGCCCAGGAAAGGTATAGTCAATGTCCAGTGAAACTACAATGGTGGATGAAAGACTCCTTTTTCCGGCACTTTTTAATCTGGGGTCATGCAGGTTTGGGGCTCATGCTGTGGCCCAGGACAGGTATAGTCAATGTCCAGTGAAACTAAAATGGTGGTTGAAAGATTCCTTTTTCCGGCACTTTTTAATCTGGGGTCATGCAGGTTTGGGGCTCATGCTGCGTTCCAGGACAGGGATATTCAATGTCCAGTTCAAGTAAAATGATGGTTCAAATCATACTGCCTTCTGGCAATTTTTAATTTGTGGGTCATGCAGGTTTAAGGGTCATGCTGTGGTGCAAGACAGGGATAGTGAATGGTCTGTGACTTTTTTTCTGTGGCTTTTATAACCTCAGTGTGTTGCCTAAGATGTAGCATGTATCCATTTGACTGTGGTGGATGTTAATTCCAGCTTCTACAGCCCTGTTTGGGTGTAAGAATGAAGGTGTTGTTGCTCTCCCATAAACTTTAATGGTCATCGATCATTATCTACCATCGAATATCTTGTCGATGATGGTCGACTATCGACCATCGATCGATGTCGATGGCCAACGTAATCGCTCAACACTACTTAAAACCCTTCTTGAAATGACTGCACACCTAGGGCGACATGTAAGAACGGGGCTTCACCAGTTATCTGGTGTCAAAAAGCTTTAGTAGAACTGTTCTATAGATGTCTGATTAGTCACATTACAAACTTTGGCGCCATAAGTGTAGGATCGACACTTTTTAATGCACCAAAGATTTGGGGAATTCTGGGGGCATCACGCAACATTCATAGAATTATACACATTTGTGATTCTTTGATGTTAAATATATTAACAGAACAGTTAGAACAGCCAGAACAAGTTAGTGGATGTGACTGATACAGTATTGTCGTATTGTAACTACAATGCGTCTGTATGTATGAACTGCAGAAGAACAGGTTCATACATTCTGGCACATTCTACACAACCTTAAAGGGGATGTATCGCTTCTTCAGTTCGTGTGTTTCATTGTGCTCTCAGCTTCTCAGCTCTACAAATTCAGGGGCCTTTTCTTCCCCTCCAAGCTGGGTGTTTCTTAACTGATGACATCACCCTCCCCCTTCACTGTTCATGCTCGCTCCTGCTTCTCCTCCCCCTCCCCTGAGTCCACGTGTCACTGTGTCCTCTCCCAATGCAGTCTTATTTTGTAAGTATGTTTACATACCACAGGCTTGCATTCAGTCTACACAATCTTCTATGAACTCAAAGCACTGATCTCTTCTCCTCTCACAGCTGGAGATTTGTTACAGTAGTATCCAGTCTGCTGAGCAGCACAGATCTCCCTGCTATGTTTACACGCAGGAGCATTTAGACATTGAGGCACAATTCTGCTGTTTTCTGATTGTAGAAGCCGTGCAGTATTATTGTGTTTCTTTGCTGTGCAGAGTGAAAATGCTGTTGGTCCCTTACTTTGAGTGAGGGGAGGCAGCCTAATGCTCCGTCTCTGTTTTCATTAGGCACCGACGCACAATTCTGCTGTTTTCTGATTGTAGAAGCAGGTGCAGTGTCTCTGTGTTTCTGCTGGCTGTGCAGAGTGAAATTGTGCCTGTCCCTTACTTTGAGTGAGAGAGGCAGGAATGCTCGCTCCCATGAATACGACCAGGGGGCCAGACGGAATGTAAATTAGTAGAGTCGGCAGCCAATGACATGAAAGTAGAAGGAATCGGACCGTCACTGGGGAACAGTGTTTAGAGAAACAGAAGATAAGGGATCCTATGAAAACAAGACAGCTTTGCTAATAACATCCAATTGCAAAGTTGCTTGTTTTCACTGTCCCCTTATTCTGAAGACCATTTCATGAAATGATACAACCACTTTAGAGCTATTTATAACTGGCCTGTCGGCGGCAACGTTCATGTAAGTCGCCCCTAGTGCTGAATTGTACCCACCAGAAATATCTGGCCTGCACTGGTGAAGTTGGAATGTATCTTTCCCATTCCACTTTAGCAACAAGACGCTTATTTTAAGTTTTCTGTAAGACCAACATTGGGAAAATAGCCTGTTCCATATTCAAATGTAAGAAGAACATTGTATCCTCCATCCAACAGTTCCCATGACACATTATATATGCACTATTATTAGATCACCTTATGTATGGAACTATTTGGTCAATTTACAGTGCTGTTTACTTAGACACTGGGAGGTACTTCTACTCCTTCCAGTTATTGATCAACTTTTAACAGTACCAACAATCAACTGTGGGAAGAATATGGCTAGATGTCATTGGGACAAAACATACAAAACATGCTTCCCTGGAGCTATTGTACATTCTGACCTCTTGATAAAGTGCCTTACAAACCTTCATGACATAGGTCTATTGTAGACAGTATTTATTTAGTTGGAAAAAGAATTAGGAAATTAAATTAATTACCATGTACAAATATGTGAAAGGACAGTACACAGATCTCTTTCATGATATTTTACCCCTAGGTCTCTATCAAGGAGAAGGGGGCATCATCTATATCCAGAGGAAAGAAGGTTTCACCATCATCACATATGGGGATTTTTTACTGTAAGAGTAGTGAGACCATGGAATTTGCTGCCACAAGAGATTGTGATGGTGGAATCATTGACCAAGTTCAAGAAGTTATATGTCTTTTTTTGAATAATATAATATTATCAGTTATAATTACTAGATTCTGGACATAGGATGTTGATCACAGAGTGTATTCTGATGCCCATATTTGGATTCAGAAGATAATATTCCTCTAAAATGGGGCAAATGGCAGCTGACTTCTAGGGGTGTTTGCCTTTCTCTGGATCAACTCTTTAGTATTATAGGTTGGACTCAATGGACCTGTGTCTTTTTCCCAACCTTATCTACTATGTTACGACTTAAAGGCCTAGATAAAAACATCTGTTTATTGTAGACACCCGATTGTGTAGGATCTTATTTTCTAGTTTAGTTTGACTAAGGAACAGATTGGGGCTGTAATGAATATTATTTTAAGATTCATGATAACCAAAGATAATGTTCCCTACCTAAAAAGATGTGTAACATGATGACCGGTTCTGTAGTTATTGCCTATATTTGCACAGTGAAGATGCCTAATGGGCCATCACTAAATGGAAATGACAGAAAAAGGACATTTGGAGTTTTAAAGAAAAAGGAATTTTACTGTTAATGCCTCATTTGAATGATAACACATGAAAATGCATTGTCTTCTTCACTGCTCATGACTGAGTTTTGCAAAAAATATACCTATGCCTACACTAACGCATTTTCTAAATTCTTACCTTTAAATTGTTCAAGCTTGCTTCTTTATGTTCCATTGTCTTAGACCCCTCTAAATGGCATGCCATCTCTTTGGACAAACACATCATCTTGCAAACATATTAAAAGATGATGGAAAAATTTCAAAGAGAAACAACTTGTGCATTTGATTACAGACGTTTTGAAAAATCCATTTAGTTGGTGACTGCTCATAGTTTTTGTTTAAGGCCTCATTCAAATGACCACAAAATGGCTGGATGTCAATGCCAGTATTAGTGCTGCAAGTTAACCTGTCATGATTTGCAAGGTCTCTTGCCTCCCCTTAGTCAGCAACAAGCCTTTTGTTACTGTGGTTGAGTTGTTGCTGATATGTGTCTGCTTAGTCATCCAGTCATAAGACAATGGCTAATCCCCTGGCTCAGAACACTTCCCTGGGCTGTGGCTCATGATCATCCAGGTGGAGATGTAAAACCCAGCCATTACCATCACTCTGTATACAAGGCAGTCCCTGGGTTACGAACGGGTTAGGGACTGTAGATTTGTTCTTAGGTTGAATTTGTAGGTAAGTTGGAACAGGTATATTTATAAAATGTAACTCCAGCGCAAAAGGTTTTTTTTAGTTTTGGATAGTGCAGGGAAGGGTTTTTATATTTGTTCCTTGTTCCCCTGTTAAGAAGATTTCACCTCAATTTCATGCTGTGGCATGCTGGACCTTGTAGTTCTACAGCTACTATTTGCTGTGGAACATAGAACTACAAGTGTCAGCATGTCCCTTAAGTCTCGGTTTGTACCTAGGTGACAGATGTAAGTCGGAATGTTGTAAGTCGGGGACTGCCTGTATATGGTTCCGCACACCATGGAATATCAGCTGGGGTGCTCAGTTGGAAAGGATATCTCCGAAAACTACAGGATATCAAATTCACAGCACACCTTGATGAAAAAATTGTAGAATATTTATTATAGATCCAATGCAAATAAAAAGTAATTTGTAGTGTATAACAAATGAACACTTATGTGAGAGACTCTCGGTTTAGCATTTCACGCATTCAGATGCTATTTGAAGATGTTTCGTCTTAGGCAAGCCTTTGTCAGATGCATCAATCATAAAGGTTAGAAGCAGGTAAAGAGGATCACAGCCGCGGTGTGCAGTCAGCTAAGTCGGAAGGAGGAAATAGTGCCGCCCACTGCAAATTACTATTTATCATCATTGAATCTAAAATAAATATTGTACAAGTTTTGCATCACAAAACAAGGTGTGTCATGGATTCTGTATTCATTTATTACCACCACTCTGGGTCTGAGTGTATGTACTAGGTACCAGGGTGCTCTTCACTGTATCTCAAGGCCATTGAGTTCCTGAGCCCTGTTGGCCATAGCCCCAAGTTTGTTGCCTCTTGTTCTGCCGTTGGCCCTGTGTCCTAGTTTTATCTCTGTTATGCCAATTGCCTAAAATATTGTAGTCCATGACTGCCTGTGACTTGTTCCAAGTTTGCTGGTGTCTATGACATCTTCTGCTCACCCGGTATTCTGTTCCAAATCTGCTGGAGTCTGGTGTCCCCATTTTCTTCTGCTGTGTCCTGTATGATCATTCTCAGCTGCTGGTCCAGAGTCATGTGCTCTAATTGTCCTCACCTGCAGACAGGGCCGCCAACAGAAATTTCTGGGCCCCATGCAGCTTAAGCGTGTGGGCCCCCCTACAAGTCCCGCCCCCAGCACCCCATGCCCCGCCCCGAGGAAAAAAAAATTGCTGAATGCTCAATTTCAGAATAAAACCAACAAACCGTCACAGAATATAAATATTTACTATAAAAACAATATTACTGCCATACAGTGACCATATAGTGGTAGATACAATGCATACATTTAGTGACTTACAGTTGATGTCTTGGCTGATGAGTCATACACGTTCCCTTTTCTTCTCCATCTGGTCCAGACCACCATGATGACTTCTCCCGTCCACTACTCGCCCCTGCAAATTCACAACAAACCCCTGAGACTCCTCACTTTTTTTTATAATCTTCCTACCTGTGTCCACCTCCTGTGTACAAACTCCACATCCATAGTGCCCCAAATGGTAATAATGACCCCCTTTGTGCCCTGATAATTAGGTATATAGCCCCCCAATACGTAGGTAGTGGGCCCCCCATAGGTAGGTAACCGAGTAGTGGACAGACAGGTAAGTGAGTATGTAGCCGGGTAGCCAGGTGGGTAGTAGGTGGCCGGGTAGCCAGGTAGGTGGTAGCTAGGGAGGTGGTAGCTAGGGAGTTAGGTAGCTGTGCAACCAGGGAGGTTGGTGTGGTTCCCTCGTCCCCCCAAACTCGTGTGTGGGGGGCCCCCTCTTCCCCCCAAACTCGTGTGTGGGGGCCCCCTCGTCCCCCCAAACTCGTGTGGGGGGCCCCCTCTTCCCCCCAAACTCGTGTGTGGGGGCGCCCTCATCCCCCCAAACTCGTTTGGGGGCCCCCACGTCCCCCCCAAACTCGTGTGTGGGGGCCCCCCGTCCCTCCAGCCTTACATGTGTGTGTTTATGTGGGAAGAGGATGAAGCGCCCACACAGAAGGCTGGGGGGACGAGGGGGCCGCCGCACAGAGGGCTGGAGAGACGATGGGGGCCCCCACACACAGGGCTGGAGAGACGATGGGGGCACCCACACACAGGGCTGGAGAGACGATGGGGGCCCCCACACACAGGGCTGGAGGGACGATGGGGGCCCCCACACACAATGCCGTTGGGAGAAGGGCTGCAGACCTGGGGAGAGGATGAGAACGCTGCAGAGAGGGGGCCCGCGCTCCCTGTCACAGCTGCACTCACATTCACTCGTTTCACTTACTTCTCCCGCGCTGTGACTGGAGCCGGAGCCTTCCTGCTCTCTCTGTCCACACCGCACTGTGAACTGGCGAGTGGGGACAGGGGGCGGAGCGTGAAGTGAGTAATTGAATTCCTCATCCCAGCCTCAGTCAGAGAGAGGAGGGCCCCGGCTCCAGTCACAGCTCAGGGGAAGTAAGTGAAAAGAATCTGTGAATGCAGCTGTGACTGGCAGCGCGGGCCCCCTCTCTGCAGAGCCGGCCGGGACCCTTCATAAATGTAACGCTCGGCGGCTGGGCCGCCGTGCGCCAGTCCCTGATATGAAATAAGGGGGCTTGCTTGCAGCGGGCCCCCTTATTTCACCGGGCCCCATACAGGAGTACTGGTTGTACCCCCTGTATGGCGGCCCTGCCTGCAGGTTTGGAATCCTGCACTCCAGTTATCCTCGCCTGCTGGGCTAAAATCCTGTGCTCCTGGTGGCTGCCACCTGCTGGTCTGCAACCTTACCCTTTGGTTCTCTGCCACCTGCTGGTCTGTGATTCCGCCACCCTGGTGTCTGCTGCTTGCTGGTCCGGAATCCCCCACTCCTGTTGCCTGTTACCTGCTGGTCCAGAATGTCATGCTTTTGGTGACTGCCGCCTGCTGGTCTAGAATCCCGCATTCCTGCTGTTCTTGTGTCTTAGCCTATTGTCCCTGAATGCCAGGTGACCCCGTCTGCCATCCTGGTGACCCTGTTCTTAACATCCTGGCAGCATCCGGTCAGGCATCTGCCAATTGGGGACCCAAAGGATGGATTGGAAGGGAGAAGTCTCAGTTCTTTTCTTAATATGCTAGAACCTCTTTATGTAATTTGTTTTATTAGAGGAAGGCGAAAATGACTCATTAATCCAAAAACTACTCAAAGGGATTCTCTCATGATGTAGTTTTACAAATCCACAGCCAGCTTTGAAATTGCACATGCTGTTCAAACTGTGTGCAGGTCTATAGCAGTGATTGACACATCAACTCTGCTATTTCTAGCTATTCCCGTTACACTAATGTGTGCGAGAGATTTATAAAGTATAGTACACAAGGGTACAGAGCTCTAAAGTCCATTACCAGATCTAAGACTCTGCAGGAGGTGACTCATCATTGTCGGAGTAAGTGATGGCAGCTTAGGGCAATGAGAGATAAGAGAGCAGTGAGAGATGGTCATAACCAGAGAAACTTGTGTGCTTTAAGAAGAGAGAAAATCTTCTTTATCCCCTGACCAAAGAAAGATCAGCAAAGCAATGTATATAGAAAAATATTCAATTATCTGTCCCTACATGTTAAAAGCTAATCAATGTAATGAGAAAACACCTTTAAACACAATTAAATGGGTGTTCTCACTGCAATGATTAGCTTTTAACATGTAGTGAAAGGTAAATAAAGACTATTAGTAATTACATTGCTTTTTTAATTTTGCTTTGTTCAGGAAGTAAAGAAGGTTTTATCTACTACTAGTGTATTTCTCTAGGTTACCGACCACCTCTACTTGCTCTGTCTCATTGCTCCAAGCTGCCATCAGTCAGTCAGTTCAGACATGGTGAGTCACTCCCTGCAAAGTCTTATCTCTAGCAGCAGACTTAGTTTACTTCGGTAAATGAAAAGCTTTCACCCTTTAGCGCCCTAAGGTTATGTTCACGCGGCTTATTTTGGGGCGCATTTCGCCACGTATTACGAGCGTACTGCGCTCTAATACGAGCGAAATGCGCTCCAATCATTACAGTAATCCACAATTCTCATAGAGAACTATGAATTATGCCTCTTCTCCCCGGGCGTACAGTACGTTTGTATTGTATGTGCGGGGAGATAACTGTCATGTCATTTATTTGCAACGCCTTCGCGCCGTGAGTAATGCATGTCTATGGGGCCGGCGCGAATCCCAAAGACCCGGTGTAATTGTGGGGTGTACTGTATGCCCCACAATTAAGCTGTGTGAACGTACCCTTAGCCTTGTATACTACATATAAATCTTCTGTAGTCATGTCACAATAACAAGAATAGCTAGGAACAGCAGAGGTGATATGTCAATCACTGCTATAGACCCACCCACAGCCTCACCAGTGAGTGTGACCCTGAAACTGGCTGTGGCTGTGTGAAACAGAATGGTGAGACAATCCCTTTACATGTTAATATGGTGAACCCTGCATTTGCAGCATTATGTGCTAGGAACAGGTATATAATATGACTAAAAATCGAAAATAGGTTTACTCCTTTTTTTTAACTTGAGGCATCCCCTATAACTTATGCTGAAAGTCATTTGCTTTTATAAACATTCTGTGACTGGTATGTTGTAAAAAGTAGGCTCAAACATAACAGTAGCTTTAAGCCTCACTTATGTGAACTGTTAGATCCAGACATATTCTGTCTTGGAAATGAAGGGATTTTCAGCTAAGGTATCTTTACTGTTAGCAGTTGTTATCAATTCCGTAAGTGAATCCTCGTACGTGCTGTAATTGCCAATGGTTCAGTGGAAGAACAGAAGTAGCAGCGTCTTGGGGGCTCACAGTCTGTTATTGCTGAGATAGTGTACTCATGCACAACATTAATAGGCAGCACAATACTGTTTGCCACATTCTCTCATTTAAATGGAAAAAATGAAGTTGTCATATTTGCGTCCTAACAGCATCCGCTCTATGTTGTGGGTCCAGGAGACCGCGGACATTGAACACAGTGTTCATAGAAATGTCCTTTTTCTTGTTTAAACATATTCCACCAGAGTCTATGCCTTGTGATCAAAAAAATGAATCACAGCAAATCTTCTCGCAAGTCATAATTAGAATATGAGACCTAACACAGATAAATGGTGCTAAATTAGGATGCTTCCATGCCTGAATTATCTTCAGCTGTAAACTGCCCCCTGAACTAGGGAGTAAATAATATTATCAATGAATGATGAAACGTGTAATAGATTCATTAAAATACACAGCAAATTACTAATTAACTTCTGAGGTCTTTTATGTGGTTTCTTCTTACCTGTAATCCTTATGTGCGTATAATGTACCAGAATATTCACTGCCGACCAACAGTAATTTGTACTCATCCCAGTAAGTATATGCATAGACATAATTAAATCAATTATTCATGCCTCTTTGTCCTCAGGAAGCTGCTTATGGATTATAGAAAGATATGTAACAAATCAATTAGTTTAACTGTGAAATTTCATACTCGGTTTTGCATTTGTAGTTACAGTATTATGTTGCTTCTATTGTAAGGCCGGATTCCCACAGAAATGTATGGAGGATGTGTGTCTTGAGCAAATGACAAATTATTCAAATCAAGTCTTTGAAGTGTTTTTCTTTTTTGGTATTTTTATATGAGTTTCCACATAAGAAGCAAAAATTCAGTCTTAGAACATTGCAGTTGTAACCTATTAGTGACAAGCGATGGTCGTGCAATTTTCTTTCATTGTCCAATTACAAAATCGGTAACTTTCTTTTACAGTTCTGTCAACATAGACATATTACAATTTGTTTTTGTGGAATCCGCTTTTTTTGTACCACATAACTTATTGATTTACTTTTATTAACTCTTTCTGGGAAGAATAGAAAAAGAAAATAGTAATCCGTTTTATTACAACATTACCAAATTATTATTTCTTATGTCTTCTTACTTTTACACAGCAAAACACTTTAGGGCTTGTCCTGACTGCAGGGTTTTCAGTCAGTTTTACAGACGGTTTTTGGATTTGAATACAGTCTGTAAACCGACTGTCGACCTTTTACATTGATTTAAATAGAAAGTCTGTGCAGTAGTCCCCACTGCACGGATTTTCCGCCGGGTTTTGACACTGCCGGCATAACGGAAAACTTAGAACATGTTTATTCTTCTGCCTGGTTTTCAGTGTGAAGGGGGACGGTTTGAATCCACAAACCTCGAACAAAAGCCGTCCCCCTTTCATAAAATCCAACCGGTATTTTTTCTTTGCCGTGGGAATGCACCATTAGAAAAAAAAAAAAGATTTTTGGGTATTCACATTTTAACACCCATTACATTTTTATTTCTTTTATCAGCCAAGCTGTGGGAGGGATAATGTTTTTGTGAGAAAACCACTTTTTTTACTGTTACGATTTTTTTGTGTATGCAACTTTTTGATTGCTTTTAGTTCCATTTTTTGGGAAGCAGATGACTGCAAAACAACAATGAACTTTTTTTTTCTTACGGCATTTACTGTGTGGCATAGATAATGTCATTAATATATAGTTCTCGAAAGTATGGATGAGAAGATATCAAATTTGTCTACGCTTTTTTTAATCTTTTACATTTTATTCCATCAATAGGAAAAAGGAGAAGGGCAAACAGGATTTTTTTCACTCAGAATTTTTTCATTTATATCTCTGAAATCTTTATTTTCAAACTTTCTTCTTCACTATTTTTTTATCCCACTAGGGTACCTCAACATGTGATTGTGCCTACTAGGCACACAATAAAGGCAGAACTGGGGACCGTCATAAAGATCTCAGCTGTCATGGAAACCCACTGGCAACCCAAAATTGCGTTGTGGCAGTCCTGATGGGCTGTTAGAGGGAGCCCCCTTATTCTGAAACCACCTAAATGCTGTTATAGACCACAGCATTTAAAGAGTTAAGTGATGAGATCAGAGGTTTCTCTGTTACCAGTTAGAGCAGGATCCTTTACCAGTTTATTCTGGTCACACTGTAAAAACACACATTTCTTGCAATAAAGCTCCTTAATGACCACTATTAAAAGTCATATAGACAGTTACTAAGCAATCAGCACTGGCCAGTTGAGCATCTAAAAAACGGTGAGGCTTCCTGTCTTCTGTAGCCCACTTTTCAGCTTTCTTGCATTAACAAGGATAGTCCAGTTAATGAAATTCACTGCTAAGGAAACAAAAGAACCCTATTTAAATATAACCTTTATTTTCAGTTATTTATAAAAATTATTTATCAAGACATAAATATCCATTAGAGTAAACATATACCATAGTCATAGGGATACTATTCCTGATATATCTAAAAATACAGATATTCTAATAGGGGTATCAGTCCAAGGCTGAGGGCAATTCCAAAACATTAACCCTATCAAATTACCCTTGTATATCCCTAAAAAAGGCAGATCGATCGCCCAAAAAGGGCGGCCCCCAACTATAGGTGGCTCACCCTATAAGTTCCTATACTAAGTTACACCTATAGCCAGTACCTCAAAAAGAACGTTCTTCAGAGCAGTTAACCATCCCAACGCGTTTCCTCCTTAATGACAGCTCTATAGCACTGTTGGTGTCCCAAAAAAGACAGGAAAGTAACACTATATGCACAGTTGAGGCCATGGGCTTAACTATAGCCTTAATAGCTGCTATGGGCCCAGGGTTTGAGAGAGCCCACTAAAGTCCCAAATACATTTGTACCTTTTTATAGGGAATACAAATTTGGGAGCTTTCTCTTATCGAACACTTCTAGATACTAAAGGTATGGATGAGAGTCACAAATAATTGCTGCTTATGAATGAGTTTCAGATTACTGACATTAGATGGTAGGGGTTTATCTCATTTTGCTATAGGGCCATAGCAATTCTAGTTAGGCCCCTAGATGAGCCTCTGGATGCATTTACATAGTTACATAGTTTGTAAAGCCGAAAAAAGACAGACGTCCATCCAGTTCAGCCTGTTGTCTATAGTGTTGATCCAGAGGAAGGCAAAAACCCCCATAAGGTAAAAGCCAATTGTCCTCATTTTAGGGAAAAAATTCCTTCCCGACTCCAATCTGGCAATCGGAATAAATCCCTGGATCAACGACATCTCTCCAGAATCCTAGACACTATAACTGGTTATTTTAATATTCTCTAGAAATGCATCCAGACCCTTTTTGAACTCTATTATTGAACTCATCAGCAAGTTCCACAGTCTCACTGCTCTTACAGTAAAGAATCACTTTCTATGTTTATGTAGAAACTTTCTTTCCTCAAGACGCAGAGGATGCCCCCTTGTTCTGGGTACAGTCCTGGGTATAAATAGATCTTGGGAGAGATCTCTATATTGACCTTTAATGTATTTATTCATATTTATTATGTCTCCCTGAAGCCATATTTTCTCTAAACTAAATAACCCTAACCTTGCTACTCTTTCTGGGTATTGTAGTCCACCCAGTCCTTTTATTATTTTTGTTGCTGCCTTTGAACCTGTTCAAGCTCTACAATGTCTTTCCTGTGAACTGGTGCCAAAAACTGTACACAATATTTCATGTGTGGTCTGACCAGTGACTTGTATAATGGGAGACTGATGTTTTCATCATGTGCAGCTATGCCGCTTTTAATACACCCAAAGATCCTATTTGCCTTTTCAGCTGCTGCCCGACACTGGCTGCTACAATTAAGTTTATTGTCCACTAGAATTCCCAGGTTCTTCTCCAGTCACTTTTCCCCAGTGTTTTTCTGTATAACATGTAATCATAAATGCATAAACTTGTATTTATCTGTGTTAATCCTCATCTTCCATTTCTCTGCCCAGGAATTCAACTTATCCAGATCCCTTTGTAATAAAACATTATCCTCTATTGTGTTGATTACTTTACAGAGCTTAGTATCATCTGCAAAGATCATATTCTACCATGAAATCCATGTGTAAGAACAGTAATGATTATATTAAAGAGGATAGGGCCCAATACTGACCTCTGTGGTACCCCACTAGTAACAGGGATCCAGTCTGATTATGTACCATTAAAGGTGTTTTGCCACAATATTAAATTGACGTGGGAACATCACAAATACAAATATAAGCAAGTTTGTAATTATAAGTAATTAAAAAATATGTACCATATTAGAATGGCCATCTCCTTTGTTTCAGTTGTGTACTGCTCATAGTTAGGGGTTCTGACCAGCACTACTTCTCCTGGCCTGGCCGCGCTTGCTCAGTTGAATATTCTCTCTATGATAGCTGGGCTCGGGAACACGCATTGCCGCACATGCGTACTCCCTCCCGGCCATCACATTCTTCTGCAATGTTGCTCCAAGTGCTTTTATCTCTCCCCATGTTCTCATCTCTCTTGAGCTGCGATCTGACGCCCTGCTGCCTGGTCTCCTGTGTCCTGTGATGTCTTCCCTGCTGCCCGGTCTCCTGTGTCCTGTGATGTCTTCCCCTGCTGCCTGATCTCCTCCTGTGTCCTGTGATGTCTTCCCCTGCTTCCCATCTCCTCCTTTGTCCTGTGATCTGACCCCCTGCTGCCCGATCTTCTCCTTTGTCCTGTGATCTGACCCCCTGCTGCCTGATCTCCTCCTTTGTCCTGTGATCTGACTCCCTGCTGACCTATCTCCTCCTGTGATGTCTTCCCCTGCTGCCTTATCTCCTCCTTTGTCCTGTGATCTGACCCCCTGCTGCCCGATCTCCTCCTTTGTCCTGTGATCTGACCCCCTGCTGCCCGATCTCCTCCTTTGTCCTGTGATCTGACCCCCTGCTGCCCTATCTCCTCGTGTCCTGTGATATCTTCCCCTGCTGCCTGATCTCCTCCTGTGTCCTGTGATCTGACCGCCTGCTGCCCGATCTTCTCCTTTGTCCTGTGATCTGACCCCCTGCTGCCCGATCTCCTTCTTTGTCCTGTGATCTGACCCCCTGCTGCCCGATCTCCTCCTTTGTCCTGTGATCTGAACCCCTCCTGCCTGATCTCCTCCTTTGTCCTGTGATCTGACCCCCTGCTGCCCGATATCCTCCTTTGTCCTGTGATCTGACCCCTTGCTGCCTGATCTCCTCCTGTGTCCTGTGATGTCTTCCCTTGCTGCCAGATCTCCTCCTTTGTCCTGTGATGTCTTCCCCTGCTGCCCTATCTCCTCATCTGTCCTGTGATGTCTTCCCCTGCTTCCTGATCTCCTCCTGTGTCCTGTGATGTCTTCCCCTGCTTCCTGATCTCCTCCTTTGTCCGGTGATCTGACCCCCTACTGCCCGATCTCCTCCTTTGTCCTGTGATCTGACCCCCTGCTGCCCGATATCCTCCTTTGTCCTGTGATCTGACCCCCTGCTGCCCAATCTCCTCCTTTGTCCTGTGATCTGACCCCCTGCTGCCTGATCTCCTCCTGTGTCCTGTGATCTGACCCCTTGCTGCCTTATCTCCTCCTGTGTCCTGTGATGTCTTTCCCTGCTGCCAGATCTCCTCCTTTGTCCTGTAAAGTCTTCCCCTGCTGCCTGATCTCCTCCTTTGTCCTGTGATCTGACCCCCTGCTGCCCTATCTCCTTATGTGTCCTGTGATGTCTTCTCCTGCTGCCCGATCTCCTCCTTTGTCCTGTGATCTGACCCCCTGCTGCCCTATCTCCTCATGTGTCCTGTGATGTCTTTCCCTGCTGCCTGATCTCCTCCTTTGTCCTGTGATCTGACCCCCTACTGCCCTATCTCCTCATGTGTCCTGTGATGTCTTCCCCTGCTGCCCGATCTCCTCCTTTGTCCTGTGATCTGACCCCCTGCTGCCCTATCTCCTCATGTGTCCTGTGATGTCTTCACCTGCTGCCTGATCTCCTCCTTTGTCTTGTGATCTGACCCCCTGCTGCCCGATCTCCTCCTGTGTTCTGTGATGTCTTCCCCTGCTGCCTGATCTCCTACTTTGTCCTGTGATCTGACTCCCTGCTGCCCGATCTCCTCATGTGTCCTGTGATGTCTTCCCCTGCTGCCCGATCTCCTCATGTGTCCTGTGATGTCTTCCCCTGCTGCCTGATCTCCTCCTTTGTCCTGTGATCTGATCCCCTGCTGCCTGGTCTCCTGTGTTCTGTGATGTCTTCCCCTGCTGCCTGATCTCCTCCTTTGTCCTGTGATCTGACCCCCTGCTGCCCCATCTCCTCATGTGTCCTGTGATCTGACCCCCTGCTGCCCCATCTCCTCCTGTGTCCTGTGATCTGACCCCCTGCTGCCCGATCTCCTCCTGTGTCCTGTGATGTCTTCCCCTGCGGCCGATCTCCTCCTGTGTGCTGTGATGTGACCACCTGCTGCCCGATTTCCTCCTGTGTTCTGTGATGTCTTCCCCTGCTGCCTGATCTCCTCCTTTGTCATGTGATCTGACCTCCTGCTTCCCAATCTCTTCCTGTGATGTCTTCACCTGCTGCAAGGTCTCTTGTATTGTCACTTTTCTCCCTGTGTTCTTGCCAAGCACTTGCTATTTGTGCTTAACTATAGCACAGAGATGTTTACCCTGACGAGGTTGATTGAATACTGAGTTTTCAGCCTCGAGGGCGTGCACAGGAGGTGGTGTGATGACATCAAAGAGGCGTGGCTTGCAGGAGATTTTTTTTTCCCTTAAGTTGAATACTCCCCTTTTTTAAGCCAGGAGAAGAGCCAGGTGACTGGTAAGGAGAAGAAATGAGATCTTGGCAAAACCCCTTTAACCCTTTAACACAAACAAAAAAAAAATATTACTCTTAATTTTTTTCCTCCTTGCCTTCCAAAAGCCATAACTTTTTTATTTTTACACCTACATAGACATATGAGGGCTTTTTTTTGCAGGACAAGATGTACTTTCCAGTGGTGTTATATTACTACAGAATATACTGGGGAATGGCAAAAAAATTCTAAGTGGGGCAAAATGTGAAAAAAAATGTATTTGCGGCATGTTTGTGGAAGTTTTGTTTTTGCGGCGTCCAATCTTCAGTAAAAATGATGTGTTCTCTGCATTCTACAGGTTGATATGCATCTAGCAATACCAAAGATGTAGGGTTTCTGTTATGTTTTGGTGGCGTTAAAAAATTCCAAACATTCTTTATACTTGAAATTTGCGTTGTGGCGCAATTTTGTGCGACCAATAACTTTTTTGTACTAACCACTATGGACGTCAGTGAGGGTGCATTTTTTGCGGGCTGAAGTGCACTTTTTATTGTTAGCGTTTTGGAATGCATGCAACTTTTTTGATCACTTTTTTTCCAATTTTTATAGGAAATGAAATGACCCAAAAAAAACGCAATTTTGGCATTTGGAATTTTTTTTCTTCTATGGCATTCAGCGTACGTGATAAATGATGTTATGTTTTTATAGATCGGACTTTTTTGGACTGCGATCCTGTTACACAACTCCTTAACACCATCCTGATGTAGCTGTACATCAGGGTGGGTTAAAGGGTTAATTACCACCCTTTGTTTTCTATCAAGCCAGTTACTTACCCACGTGCACACATTTACCCCCAGTCCAAGCATTCTCATTTTACTTACCAGCCTTTTATGTGGCACAGTATCAAATGCTTTAGAAAAATCTAGATATATAACATCTAATGCCTCACCCTGATCCAATCTAGAACTAACTTCCTCATAGAAGCTGATGAGATTATTTTGACATTTACCTTGTCACTCCTTGGCATCTCTTTGTAAATTGATTCCCATTTATTACAGCTGCCATAAAACATACACACACCCTGCCCTGTCTGTACAGGAAGATATAATTGAATGAAATTGATAGACATTGTCTCCACTTTTCCCATCACCTTCAATATAATAAAAACAAAAATCAGCATGCAAATAGGAACAGTTCTAGTAACTATTTGAAATTGGAAAACGTCCCCTTTATTTTTGTATGGAACGGTGCCGTAGTGCTTGGCTGCTAAAGTGGAAGCCTGGTAATGATCTAGTTCACTCACAGTTCTTATAATATAAAAGCTATGATTCCTTCTCCATATATGTAAAACAGGAGTGATTTATGCCTCTTTAGAACAGCTCTGTGCTAGTGATATTTGCACAGCCTTTGTTTCATCCGGTGCCACTGACAGATTTTTTACATTTCTGCAACGCTTCCAAATAAATTTCCAAGTATGGCAATAACTGGTATTCAGACTCTAAAACAAGAGCGTGGTTGATGAAAGCTGCTTTTGCTTAGTCGGTGGATTTTAAAATGACTGTGTCTGTACATACTTAGCAGTGATGGAAAACTGTTCAGTGAAATATGTATGCCTTGATCATACGCTGAAAAGTGTGCAATACACTGCCCATCAAACAGAGCTATGGTTGTGTTCTTTATACTAAGCTTACTACAGATTTTAATGCTACAAATTTGTTCTTTAAAGGTTTGCTGTGAGGCTCTGTGCACTTATGTGTTGGAAGCTCCATTCAGAGGCTTAGATGCTGTTGTGTTGCATGCAGTGCTATTATTGTTAGAAAAACGACAGACCCCAATATATGTCCATTGTGACTGTTGGGATCTGTTGTATACGGGACGCAGAATAGCAGTGTAGATTTTGTTATCAACAGAAGCCAAGACACATATATGAACATAACCTTAGGTTTTTGCTCGTATTCAGCATATACACCAGCACGTATACCAAACTTAGCTCTAGGTACCCACTGACCTGATAAGATTCTGCACTAAAAAGTGTATCCAGCAAAGAAAAATATACTACATGGTATATGGTTCGTTAACATGGGAGCCTGTGGGCGATGTGCGCCACTATATGGCAATTAACTGAATACCGTATATACTCGAGTATAATCCGACCCAAATATACGCCAAGGCACCTACTTTTGCCACAAAAAACTGGGAAAACTTATTGACTCGAGTATAAGCCTAGGGTGGAAAATGCATCAGCTACTGGTACATTTAAAAAATAAAAATGATACCAATAAAATTACATAGGCAGGTATAGGCAGTATAATGTCTCCCATAGGCAGGTATAGGCAGTTTAATGTCCCCCATAGGCAGTTTCATAACCCCATAGGCAGGCATAGGCAGTTTAATGTACCCCATAGGCAGGTATAAGCAGTTTTAATCTCCCCCATAGGTAGTTTAATGTCCCCCAAAGGCAGTTTAATAACCCCATAGGCAGGCATCGGCAGTTTAATAACCCCATAGGCAGTTTAATGCCCCCCATAGGCAGGTATAGACAGGTATATGTCCTCCATAGACAGGTATAGGAAGGTATATGTCCCCCATAGGCAGGTATAGGCAGGTATATGTCCCCCATAGCAGTTATAGGCAGGTATATGTTCCCCATAGGCATGTGTAGGCAGATATAAGAAGGTATATGTCCCCCATAGGCAGGTATAGGCAGGTATATGTCCCCCATAACAATTATAGGCAGGTATATGTCCCCTATAGGCAGTTATATGTCCCCCATAGGTAGTTATAGTCGGGTATATATCCCCCATAGGCAGGTATAGGCAGTTATAGGCAGGTATATGTCCCCCTATAGGCAGGTATCGGCAGTTATAGCCCGGGTGTATAGTCAAAGCAAACAAGTACTTGCTTCTCTCCCTGCTGCTCTGACTCCCATGCGCCCATCTTCTTGCCGACACAGGGGCTGTGATATCATCAGGCAGTGTGAAGACACACACGCCGCCTGTGCTGGATACTCCGGACAGCTGCAAGTCTGCAGCCATCTGAAGTCCGCTTGCTCTCTGCTCCACAGTGATATCTTCACCTGTATGCGCTCCCAGAGGAGTCACATACAGGTGAAGAGATCGCCGACAGTGCCCGGATGCTGTCATCTGACTCGGGATTCAGCTATATGCGTTCCCTGAAGAGTCGCACACAGCTGAAATATCACTGCCGGTGCCGGGGCCATTGCAGCGCCTGAACGCAGACAGTGACTCAAGTATAAGCTGAGGATGGATTTTTTCAGCACATTTTTTGTGCTGAAAAATTCGGCTTATACTCGAGTATATACGGTATATTAATCCCTTCAGGTCAGCTGGTCATAATAATATAGCTCTTGATATTTTTCCTCAAAGCCTTCCAAGAGCCATAACTTTTTGAAAATGTTTTAATCTACAGAGACATATAAGAGCTTTTATTTTGTGAGACAAGATGTATTTTTTAATGGTGTCATTAACTTCAACATAGAATATACTAGGAAACTGCAAAAAAAAAATTCTAAGTGGAGTGAAATGTGAAAAAAAACATACTTGTGCCATGTTTGCGGTGGTTTTGTTTTTACAGCATTTACTCTTCAGTATAAATGATGTGTTATCTGTATTCTGCAGGTTGATTCAATTCCAGAAATACCAAACATTCAGGTCGACATGTACGATTTTTGGCTCCCAGGCGCCATTTTTTTGCATGCATTAGTAATGTAGAATGTGCCTGAATCTATGAATCTGTTCTACTGCAGGTCATACATTTTGTGTTTTCTAGCTACTAAGTGACAATTCTAGCTCAGGTAAACCACTTTTAAAGTAGTCTACCTGTTCCAGCAGTAATGCGCCTGGATTTGCCATACTAAAGACATAAATGTATAGCTTCATACGGTTGTAATGCGACACGCCTCCAGAACACCCCTGCATTACGGAGTGACGCGGGCGTTTCATAATGCGCCTAGTTATGGAGTGCGCCTGCTCATACATTGAGTTCCTAGGGCTGTGCCAGTTTTTGGGCTGAAAAGACACCAGATAACAGGTACAGCCCCATATACACTCACCGGCCACTTTATTAGGTACACCATGCTAGTAACGGGTTGGACCCCCTTTTGCCTTCAGGACTGCCTCAATTCTTCGTGGCATAGATTCAACAAGGTGCTGGAAGCATTCCTCAGAGATTTTGGTCCATATTGACATGATGGCATCACACAGTTGCCGCAGATTTGTCGGCTGCACATCCATGATGCGAATCTCCCGTTCCACCACATCCCAAAGATGCTCTATTGGATTGAGATCTGGTGACTGTGGAGGCCATTTGAGTACAGTGAACTCATTGTCATGTTCAAGAAACCAGTCTGAGATGATTCCAGCTTTATGACATGGCGCATTATCCTGCTGAAAGTAGCCATCAGATGTTGGGTACATTGTGGTCATAAAGGGATGGACATGGTCAGCAACAATACTCAGGTAGGCTGTGGCGTTGCAACGATGCTCAATTGGTACCAAGGGGCCCAAAGAGTGCCAAGAAAATATTCCCCACACCATGACACCACCACCACCAGCCTGAACCGTTGATACAAGGCAGGATGGATCCATGCTTTCATGTTGTTGACGCCAAATTCTGACCCTACCATCCGAATGTCGCAGCAGAAATCGAGACTCCTCAGACCAGGCAACATTTTTCCAATCTTCTACTGTCCAATTTCGATGAGCTTGGGCAAATTGGAGCCTCAGTTTCCTGTTCTTAGCTGAAAGGAGTGGCACCCGGTGTGGTCTTCTGCTGCTGTAGCCCATCTGCCTCAAAGTTCGCCGTACTGTGTGTTCAGAGATGCTCTTCTGCCTACCTTGGTTGTAACGGGTGGCTATTTGAGTCACTGTTGCCTTTCTATCAGCTCGAACCAGTCTGCCCATTCTCCTTTGACCTCTGGCATCAACAAGGCATTTCCGCCCACAGGACTGCCGCTCACTGGATGTTTTTTCTTTTTCGGACCATTCTCTGTACACCCTAGAGATGGTTGTGCGTGAAAATCCCAGGCGATCAGCAGTTTCTGAAATACTCAGACCAGCCCTTCTGGCACCAACAACCATGCCACGTTCAAAGGCACTCAAATCACCTTTCTTCCCCATACTGATGCTCGGTTTGAACTGCAGGAGATTGTCTTGACCATGTCTACATGCCTAAATGCACTGAGTTGCCGCCATGGGATTGGCTGATTAGAAATTAAGTGTTAACGAGCAGTTGCACAGGTGTACCTAATAAAGTGGCCGGTAAGTGTATATATGACACCCTTAGGGTTTTCGTTATGTTTTAGTAACATTAAAAAAATAAATGTTCTCCATTTCTTATATTTGCACCACAGCGCCATTTTCTGCAACCAATAACTTTTTATTGGTGCCATTTTGGGACTTTTTGATCACTTTTTATTCTAATTTTTAGGGGACGTGAAATTACCCCAATAAACCAATGCAATTTTGTTATTTGGAATTTTTCTTCTTTTATAATGTTCAGCATATGGGATAAATAATGCTAGACTTTAATAGACTGAACTTTAACTGACATGGTGATACCAATTATGTGTCAATTTTATTTTTCATTTGTAAAATGGCAAATGGGTGAAAATGCAGAAGGGTGTTCAAAGATGGTGGCTCTATCACTTCCTGCCTGGGGCAGGATGTTGGTAAGGGGTGAACACTCTTCTACACCAAGAAAGACAAGTTGTAAGGTTATAAAAATTGAGAAAGTAGCCGGTATCACTAAAATCCACACATGATCAACTTCTCAAGCACCTAGTTCCAATCTTTGTTTTGTGGAAGCGATGTCAAAGCTAAATTGAAAGCAAAGTTTTTTTAGTTATGTGAAAGCTTAAAAATCAGTTCAAGTGGTGTGCAATGCCTCCTGCTCCCTGACATACCAGTTATTGGTACTTGTCGCAAACTGAGAGGGACTAAATATTTGAACCTTGAGAGACCTTGGTTTATCACTCCAGGAGATCATTATGAAACTAGGCTGAGATGTCAACACAATGTTGTGTGTCCTGGTGATTGGGAGAACAATGACAAACTGCAATGACAGCAAGAGCTGTACGGAGGCACTCCTCTGCATGGACAGAATGTCTAAGGGGGACAAAGGTGCATAGAGATCCATTCTGTACTGCAAGTGAAATTGGACATCATATCACAAGCGGAGGGTGGCAAACAGAGTCAGCTCAAACCATCAGAAGGCATTTGCACAACACTTGGGCGACAAGCTAGACTGGAATAAATGTCCCTTGCTTTTGTCTCTGATGCAAAGATGGAAAAGATTGTTCTGGAGACCATGTGGGCAATGCCCAAGGATGTCATGAGGAAATGTCACACCAGTTCGTCTTCCTGGATTGGGATATGGGGTAGCATAGTGTACATTGTTCTAACCGCTTTAATCTTTATTTCAAGTGCACTAACAGCTCAGTGTTATGTTGATTTGGTTGTGGAACCAGTGGTATGTCCATGTCTCCAAAATGATTAAAGAGCCATATTTTAACTGGACAATGCCTGGCCACATGGCTATGAGCAGCTATGTGGCCTTCAGTATCTCAGGAGTCCTCCTAGTCAGCAGATCTGGGACATCATTGGTTTGCAATTGCAAAGAGAGCTGCCAGCAGTCAATTTTAATGATTTGCTCCAGTGCATTCATCATAGCATTCCATTCCTCATACAACCAAGGTAATATTTTCAGAAATACTAACTGTACCACGGGCCACACCAGAGAGGCAGTGGGAGATTAGAGAGATGAATAAGTAGCTAAAAAATTGCTGTAGGAAAGAGTGATTTGGGTTTTGGAGAACTGGGCTGACTTCTATCTTGGCTACAGACTCTATGCTAGGGACGGGCTGCACCTAAATGGGGAGGGTGCAGCTGTGTTGGAGAACAAAATTGGCAGAAAGTTGGAGGAATATTTAAACTAGGGAATGTGTGTGTGTGTGTGGTGGGGGGGGGGGGAGGTTACTATAAAGATAACATTTGAAGATAGAGAGCTGGGAATTAGGAATAAAACAGGGAGTGGAGTTTAGGGAGGGGGGTAGTAATAGATAAAAAAAACGTGGAGAAAGGAATAAAAAATTAAAAATATCTAAATTGCATGCTGACCAAATAAATTAACTACTTGTACACTGCCCTACTGATATCGCTAAGACCTTCCAGGCCTTTTACTCCAAATTGTACAACCTCCCTCCCCCATCTTGTGCCCTTGCAGGAAATACCTTTCTTCACCACTCCATCTTTGACAAAATCCCGTCCTCAATCTCCTAGCAGTTGGAAGACCTTTTTTCGTTACAGGAGCTGGAGTTGGTGATCAAGCATCTTCCGAGGGGTAAAAGCCCTGGATCTGATGGCTTTACGGACAAATTTTTCAAAACCTTTTTGTACCGCTACTGCAGGCGTTTAATGCCATTTCCCCTGAAACTCCTTTTCCGCCTCAGGCGACTTTGGCAAATGTCGCAGTTATTCCCAAAACAGGGAAGGATCCACAAACCTGTAGCAGATACTGCCCTATATCAATTTTAAACGTTGACATTAAAATGTATGCTAAACTTCTAGCGAATTGGTATAACCTCCTGCTTGGTTCTCGCGATGCATCCTTACCAAGTAGGCTTTGTGCCGGGTAGGGAGGCATGAGACAACACGATCAAAACAGTGGACATCATCCATCACGCGTGGTCTAAAGCTCCCTCTAATGGTCCTGTCGCTTGATGCGGAGAAGGTCTTCGACAGGATATCGTGGCCTTCTCTTCATCAAACCTTGACCCACATTGGTTTGGGCCCTATTCTTCTTTCTAAAATCTCCACCCTTTATCTGTCCCCATCAGCGCATGTCAAGGTCAATGGATCCCTCCCTGATCTGTTCCCCATTTTTAATGGAACGCGGCAGGGCTGTTCTCTGTCCCCGCTTTTATACAAATTGATCATGGAGAACCTGTTGGCCGCCATTAGAGCTACCCCGATATTACAGGGGTCAACATTGGAGCACAGGACTATAAATGCTTAGTGTTTACCGATGACCTATTGGTCTATATTACAAATCCACATATTTCACTCCTGGCCTCGATGGAGGTGATAACACAATTTGGTAATTGGTCCAACTTCAAGATCAATTCATCCAAATCTGAGGCACTTAATATTGGTCTCCCTTCTGTGGATCAAAATCTTCTCCAGTCGAATTTCCCTTTCGCCTGGCCCAGAGAGGGTATCTCTTACCTTGGGATATGTATTTCCGCTGATCTTTCCAAATTATTTTCAGATAATTTCATCCCTCTGTTTAATCAGAGAACCAAAGACTTGGAAGCCTGGTCCAAAAAGGATCTTTCATGGTTTGGTAGAATAAATGCGCTTAAAATGTCTGTTCTCCCGAAATTTCTATATCTATTTCAAATGATCCCTATCACCATCCCTACCTCATTCTGGAAGAGTCTTCGACGGTGCTTCTCTGTGTTCGTTTGGTTGACCCGTAAGCCCAGAATTGCGTATGATGTGCTGATTAGGCCTAAAGACGCTGGATGTGTAGGTCTTACAGACTGCAGACTATACCATTTAGTTGCATGTCCTCTGTCGGTGGCGGTGTTCCCCTGGATCTGGACTCCCTCGACCCATAGCTACTGTATCTTTCATCTTCTTTTAGTACGAGACACACTTTGACTACTCTCTATGTTCAGAGGAACTCCTTTAATTTAATTGATCGTGATGGCCCTTGTGTACCGGTCACTGATCATCCGGAATTTCCCCCTGGAGCATCTTCGTCCATTTTCTAGGTGGCACGAAAGTAGTTCCCTTGCACTTCTTACATGTCACTGCAGCAGGAAGATTGAAATCATACCATGACATCCTTGACGTGGGTGATATACCCGCAGGGACCTTTTACCAACACATTCAGTTGTCATTTTTTTTACAAAATGAAATCCAAATTGGACCTGCACAGGCCACCCACCGACTTTGAGAAGCTTATCTTAGCAACTTCTAGCTTTGGGTTACTTAGTTTAGGGAATAGACCGCTTCGAGGGGACATAATAAATATGTATAAATATATTAAAGGTCAATATAGAGATCTCTCCTGAGATCTATTTATACCCAGCACCATATCCAGAACAAGGGGGCATCTTGAAGAAAGAAAGTTTCTACATAAACATAGAAAGGTATTCTTTGCTGTTAGAGCAGTTAGACTGTGGAATTCTCTGCCAGAGGAAATTGTCATGGTGAATTCAATAACAGAGTTCAAAAAGGGTCTACATGCATTTCTGGAGTGTAATAATATAACAAATTACAGTGACTAGGATTCTGAGGAAGGGTCTTTGATCCGGGGATTTATTCTAATTGCCAGATTGGAGTCGAGAAATAATTTTTCCCCTAAAATGAGGACAATTGGCTTCTACCTCATGGGGGTTTTAGCCTTTCGCTGGATCAACACTGTAGCAAAATAGTCTGAACTGGATGGACTTCTGTCTTTTTTTCGGCCTTACAAACTAAGTAACTATGTAACCATTGATAACCTCACTGATGGCTTCAACTGTGAGAAAATAGCACAAATCCACCTTAAAACAAAAAATCAAATTTTATTATTGACTCATAAAATACATACTAAAAGTAATGATAATAGAAAAATATCATCAAAGGAGTGAGGGCACCTTAAGTTGTCCAATAAATGACATATTCATCCCCAAAAGTGAGAGATAATGGCAACAACAATCTTCGTATACCAAGTTAAATATAAAGTGTTAGTGTAAAGAAATACAATAAGATGTAGGTGAAAAACTGACCTTAAAATAACCAAATACAAAGTAATGTCAAAAAGGAGGAGGGAGCACCAAACCTCAACATGTGTTTCGCCTCCGCTTGTTCACAAGGATCAAGTGAATGATGTCTGCAATAAAGAGAGAAGAAGAGATGAGAAGAAGCTTCTAGTAAGAGAGAAAAAACGTACATGCTGCCAAGACTTATTGTTATCTGTAGGGATGAGCGATATTATCGCCAAAAGTTGAAATCGGCACGGTTTTTAGGCTTATCGGAAATTTCCGATCACACAATAGTTTAGGTGACAATCTTACAGATAATCTATTACTATTGCTTTTCAGCGTTTCCTGTAATTTTGGCAGCCAGCCAATCAGCTCCGAGGATAGAGGGGGGTGAGGAGGATGTACAACGTCACCACTTGGCGGTGTATGGATCTCATTGGCTGCAAAAATCACGTGACCTCGTTTTATCTATGCCACTGCATTTCCTGTTCAGCTCATTCTCTGTCTATGACACTTCACAGCAGGACATCTCGGCGTTTAAACCAATAGCTGTTCTAACAGCTCTGAGAGATAGTCTCTTATAATGCAAGAAACTATCCACCTAGCTATAGCTTAGAATATAGTTAGATTAGAGAATTTCACTTCTTATTTAGTTAGAGAAAGTTTTAAAGATATCTACTGGTGTGTGCAGCCGCGGGGCTGCTGGGGGTGGGGAGGGCGGCAGGAGGAGAGGCTTTGGAAAGGAAGGGAGATATTGTGCAGCTCAGTGTGTTCTGTGACCTTGAATTGAAAAAGCATTGTTTTTTACCACTTTTTTGGCCAGCAGACCTCTGATAGGTGAAATTGTCCCTTTCATTTTTACAGTTCTATTGCAATCACTGCATGTCAATGATTCCCAAAAACTGGCATAACTTATCCCTATAACTTTTAAATACTCTTATTGCAGTCCGTTCATCTGTTTGCCGCAAAGAGCTCAGTTGTATGCATATTGTGTTATACAAATTTTATAGTAAATTGCGCCTGTAGTCAGTGGTGCGAAGGCCGCCATATTAATCCTTATAACATTTAAATACTCTTATTGCAGTCCATGCGTCTGGTTGGCGCAGAGAGCCCAGTTGTATGAATATTGTGTTCTACATACTTCCTAGTAAATTATGCTTGTAGTCAGTGGTGCGAAGGCTGCCATATTAATCCATATAATATTTAAATACTCTTAATGCAGTCCGTGCGTCTCAGTTTGGCGCAGAGAGCTCAGTTGTACGCAAATTGCGTTATACATATTTTATAGTAAATTGCGCCTGTAGTCAGTGGTGTGAAGACCACCATATTAATCCTTATAACATTTAAATACTATTATTGCAGTCCGTGCGTCTGGTTGGCGCAAAGAGCTCAGTTGTATGCATATTGTGTTCTACATATTTCCTAGTAAATTGCGCCTGTAGCCAGTGGTGCGAAGGCTGCCATATCAATCCATATAACATTTAAATACTCTTATTGCAGTCCGTGTGTCTGGCTGGCGCAGAGAGCTCAGTTGAACGCAAATTGTGTTACACATATTTTATAGTAAATTGCGCCTGTAGTCAGTAGTGCGAAGGCCGCCATATTAATCCATATAACATTTAAATACTCTTATTGCAGTCCGTGCCTCTGGTTGGCACAGAGAGCTCAGTTGTACGCAAAATTGGGTTATACATATTTTATAGTAAATTGCGCCTGTAGTCAGTGGTGCGAAGGCCGCCATATTAATTCATATAATATTTAAATACTCTTATTGCAGTCCGTGCGTCTGGTTGGTGCAGAGAGCTCAGTTGTATGCAAATTGTGTTATACATATTTTATAGTAAATTATGCTTGTAGTCAGTGGTGCGAAGGCCGCCATATTAATCCGTATAACATTTAAATACTCTTATTGCAGTGCGTGCATCTGGTTGGCGCAGAGAGCTCAGTTGTGCGCAAATTGTGTAATACATATTTTATAGTAAATTGCGCCTGTAGTCAGTAGTGCGAAGGCCGCTATATTAATCCATATAACTTTTTAATACTTCTATTTCACTCAGTGCGTCTCAGTTTGGCGCTAATCATGCAATTGTATGCAAATTGTTTTACAAATTATTTCATAGTAACTGCCGCCTGTTGTCAGTGGTGGCAAAACCGCCATATGTAATCAATATAACTTTTTAATACTTCTATTTCACTCAGTTTGGCGCTAATCGTGCATTTGTACAATAATTTGTTGAAAACTATCAATTGCTAGTCCTACTGGGCAGTTGTAAATCTCAGGGACTGAAGGAAGAACACTGTTGAGTTTGTGTTACGGTTCTTCCACAGACCGCATTTCACAGATATTTGATAGAAACAATTCTGTTTCTAATCCTAGTTGGCTGTTGGAAATTAGAGGGATTTAAGAATAGCTGTGATTTGCCATCTTTCAATAAGAGACTGCCAAAAACTCTTCCATACCTTTTAAATTTTTATATTTCTGAACATGCGAACTGCAGGTGGTAAACGAGCAAAGAGGGGTGTAGGACATGGAGGTAGAGGTATGAAAGAAGGTGCTCCTTCCAGTGCTGGCGACAACATGCAAGCCAGCGGTTCATCGGTTGCAGGACCGTCAGGCCTGTCATTGATGGGTCGGTGCCATGTGAATCTCAGTAACGAACAGCGTCGCCAATCTGTTCTTCCATGGTTAATGCAACCTGCATCCAGCAGTCTTACCTCCTCGTCCTCCCAGTCACGGCCACAAATGTCATCATCATCGTCAGCATCCGTCCAACATGAAGTGAAGGCAGCCCAAGTATCAACTCATGTACACACCACTGTGGATAATCCATTTTCTGAAGACCACTTTGATGACAAAATGCGGTTGGGGTCAGAAGGCATTTCAAAAGATCAAGAGGCCAAAGAGGATGATTTTGTCTGCTCTGACGCCCATTCGCTGATGCCATCAGAGGAGGAGAAGGAAGCCAGTCAATCGGCAAAAATCCCGGGCGGTTGGCAACGCCTTGCAGTGCCTGTTGCTTGTAGCCCGCAGCTCCAGGATGTAGAGTGTCAGGACAAGGAAGTCACCTGTGTTGATGATGATGTGGTCTTTTAGACCAACGTGGTCTTTTCAGCAGAATTTGCTTGCGAGCACTTCATCACTGGATGAGGAGGACGACGATGGAGTAGTGTCAGTACGGGTCCCGCCTCAAAAAGGGAGAGGGCGGTCGCACAAGTCCGCTGAGATTATTCTGCCAGCCATGATCAGAGAAAACACTGCTCCTCACTTATCGCCGTCGAAAAAGTCCAGGACCTCTCAAGCCTGGGCCTTTTTCGATCAAGCCTCAGATTCACCTACCGATGTCATATGCCGCCTTTGCCGTCAACGCAACAGTAGAGGGAAGAATCTTAGGTGTTTAACCACGACCAACATGTCTAGTCACATGCAGCGAATGCATGAGTTGAAATGGAGGGAACACTTGGCAAAAAAAGGCCACACTGGTCACGGGCTTCCAACCACTGTCACACCCTCTGTCTCTGCCTCCTCCGCCACTTCCAAGACCAAGCGTTCCTCTGCTGCCCATGTCTTGCAGCGGTATGAGCAAGGATCAGCCCCAGTGCCACATACCGTCATCCGAGTACCACCACCACCACCAGAGACACAGCCTAGCCCTTCTCCTTCCACCAGTTTGACCTGCATGCCGTACAGCGGCCAGTCTAGCAGACAGCCTTCTGTCTTCCAGGTTTGGGAGCAGAAGAAACACTTTAACCCAAACCTTCCCAAAGCCAAAAGCCTGAATGTCGGCTTTGCCAGGCTTTTGGCCTTGGAAATGTTGCCTTTCCGTCTGGTGGACATAGATGGGTTCCACAACGTCATGGCCTTTGCTTGCCCCCAATACCAGATGCCGAGCAGGCATTTCTTTTCCCAAAAAGCCGTCCATGCCCTGTCCAGCCATGTGTCATCTAAAATCTCCAGCGCGTTGTCTGCATCTGTGTCCGGCAAAGTCCATCTGACCACCGATACATAGACTAGTAAGCACGTTCAAGGCCGCTGTATCTCTGTGACAGCTCACTGGGTGAGCTGGGTGGATGTCTCTGGTGGTGACGATGACTCTTAGGCTCGGCGCACGCTCTTCAAATCCGCAGGGATGGTGCAGGGTCCTTTTCCCCAAGGTCCACTGGTAGCATCACGTGCCCACAGAAACCAGGCCATGTTGAAATTAATCTGTCTTGGAGACCGTCAACACACAGGTCAGGAGCTGTGAACGGCTCTTTGCAACGAGACGGAATGCTGGCTGGGTGACAAGAACCTTGTTCGAGGCAAGGTGGTGTTTGATAACGGTTGAAATCTCCTGGCCTCCCTTAAGATCGGTAGGCTGGAGAACATCCCTTGCCTGGCACACGTCATGAACGTTGTCGTCCAGAAATTTCTAAAGCGCTACCCTGGTCTGGACTGCCTGCTGAGGAAGGCTCGATGTCTGAGTTCACACTTCAGCCGTTCGCACCCTGCTTCATCCCGGCTGGCTGCGTTACATCGTCAGCTCGGACTCCCCGTCAATCGTCTCATTGTTGAAATGGCAACATGCTGGAATTCCACCCTCCACATGCTCCAACGATTGTGGCAGCAGCGCAATGCCATTTTACAGTACGAAGTGACACATGGCCTGACAAGCAGCGGACCTCGGGGTGTTGAGCCACCGAGAGTGGAGGCAGGTGAAAGAGCTCTGCACCATCCTTGCCAGTTTTGAAGAAGCCACCAAAATGGTCAGCATGAGCATTGTGATCTTAGTTCTGGAACAAGTGTTGGACGCTCTGAAACAGCAGGTCCCACCAGCGACGGAGGAGGAGACGGACACAGATGTGGACACAGAGCCAATCCAGAAGGCCCGACAGTTTCACAACTTTATCGCTCTTTATTAGGCGGTGGTTCGGGTTCCAGGGCTGGTACAAGGCGGCGCCTCAGCTCTCAGAGTACAACATCTGAGGCAAGTCAGGGCGGTGTTGAAGCTGAGGCGGAGGAAGCGGAGGAGAAGGATAAGGTATTCCTGGACACCGACGTTACCGATGTCTCTGCCTTGAAAAGAGGTTGGCATGGATTTGAATGAGGAAGATCGGTTTGTTAGTGCTCCTCGATCCAGAGGCTTGGCAAATCAAGGCTCCATCTCTCACATGAGTGCTTGGTTGCTCCATTTCCTCCAACTTGATCCTCGCATTAAAGCCATCAAAATAAACAACAGTTACTGGGAGGCCACCCTCCTCGATCCTCGTTACAAAGCGAAACTCAGCACTCTCCTTCCACCCACCCAAATAGAGAGTAAAATGCAGGAATTGGAGACCATGCTGATTGATCAACTGGATACATCTGTTGCGTCTGCTTCATGTTCTTCAAATGTCACAGTGGAACAACATCAGTAATGTGACAGCAATAGAGTGCCAAGCAGCCGCAGCAGCAGGCATTGTGGCAGAAGCCTAATGGGTGACCTCTGGCAATTCTTATTTACCACCTCACCAACGCCTGTAATGTAGGGCATACATACAACACACAGAGACAGGCTTAAGATCATGGTTCACAACTATCTGCGTCTCAACACCGATGTTTTTGGATATGTTCCGGACCCAATCGACTTCTGGGTATCCAAAATGGATAAATGGCCCGAGCTCACTCGCCACGCCATAGAGGTGTTGTCCTACCCAGAATCCAGCGTCACATCTGAGCGGACCTGGAGGAGTCATTACAGACAAACGCATCCGGCTTTCCACTGATAATGTGGATCGTTTGACTTTCATCAAGATGAATCAGGCGTGGATCTCTGATGATGTTGTGGCCCCAATTGCCGGGTCACCGATTAGTTGCCGGTCTACTTCACATTCCTCTTCAAAAAGAAATGGTTCTCTTGAAAAAAAAAATTAAAATGATAATTTCTTACTGCAATTTTTATTCTCAGTTCCCAAAAGGTCATTTTGCTGGTTTTGCGGTGAGGAGACTGTAAAAGACATCAATTGTACACGGTTTCATGAAAAAAAACGTATTCCATTTACTCCATCTTTCAAATTTTTCGCACTGTCAATGGTTTTGGGGTCATGGTGCTGTGAGATACAGCTATAATCAAGGTCTTTTGGAACAGAAATGGGGCTTCTAAGTGGTTTTTCTCCCTCACAATTTTTAACAGTGGCTGAGAGAAGTAATTTTTTATAATTTTTTGGGTCATGCTGCTGTGAAATGAGCTATACTACAGGTCTATTTTAAAAATGTGGTTTCTAACAGACATTTGTTCTTCACAATTGTCAAGAGTGGCCAAAGGGTCATGTTTTGAATTTTTGTTGGCATATTGCTGTGAAATACAGCTATACTACAAGTCCTATTTTAAAAAATGTGGTTTCTAACAGGCATTTGTTCTTCACAATTGTCAACAGTTGCCGAACGGTCAAAGGTTTTAGCTCACACTTCCGCTTTCGCACTCTGCTTCAGCACGACTGTTTTCGTTGCTGCATCATAAGTTTTTTTTTTGTCGTGTTAATAGATGACGGACACCAGCCCTGGCTCTCACCGCATCCACTGTAACTCCGGCCCTGCTAGCTGAACTTGTGTGTTAATAGATGACGGACGCCAGCCCTGGCTCTCACCGCACCCACTGTAACTCCTGCCCTCATTGCTGAACCTGCGTGTTAATAGATGACGGACGCCAGCCCTGGTTCTCACTGCACCCACCGTTACTCCGGCTCTGCTAGCAGAACCTGCGTGATCCATGTTTACAGCCTCACCCGCCTTGATCAGTAATTTCATTCAACCCACTTGACAGTAAAATGCAGGATTTTCGGACAGGCCTTATTGACCTACTGGGGACATCTGTTTCATTTGCTTCACATTCTAATGTCATGGTGGAACAATGTCACCAGTAGAATGGCAAGTAGCTCTAGCAGCAGCAGTATTGGAAATTTTTTTTTTTAAATATAGGTTATTTATTATTATTGTGAAACTTTCTGCTGATGGTCCATAAGGGCACCTGTGCGGATTTTTTAGTCATGCTGCGTTACAGTATATGGATAGTCAATGTCCATTTCACTAAAATACTGCTTCAAAGACTGCTTTCTTCCAGTACTTTTTAATCTATGGGTCATGCAGGTTTGAGGGTCATGCTGTGGTACAGGACCGGAATGGTCAATGTCCATCTCAACTAAATGCTGCTTCAAATAATACTGCCTTCTAGCGCATGTTAATCTGTGGGTCATGCAGATTTAAGGGTCATACTGCAGTCAAGGACAGGGAAAGTCAATGTCCAGTTCAACTAAAATGGTGGTTAAAAGACTCCTTTTCCCGGCACTTTTTAATCTGTGGATCATGCAGATTTAAGGTTCATGCTGCAGTCCAGGACAGGGATAGTCAATGTCCAGTTCAACTAAAATTGTGGTTGAAATACTCCTTTTTCCTGCACTTTTTAATCTGTGGGTCATGCAGGTTTGAGGGTCATGCTGTGATACACGACAGGTATAGTCAATGTCCAGTTAAACTAAAATGGTGGTTGAAAGACTACTTTCTTCTGGCACTTTTTAATCTGTGGGTCATGCGGGTTTTGGGGACATGCTGTGGTCCAGGACAGGCATAGTCAATGTCCAGTTCAACTAAAATGGTGGTTCAAAGGCTCTTTTTTCAGGCACTTTTTAATCTGTGGGTCATGTAGATTTAAGGGTCATGCTACGGTCCAGGACAGGCATAGTCATGTCCTGTTCCACTAAAATGGTGGTTCAAAGACTCCTTTTTCCAGCAGTTTTTAATCTGTGGGTCAGACAGGTTTAAGGGTCATGCTGCGCTCCAGGACAGGGATAGTCAATGTCCAGTTTAACTAAAATGGTGGTTGAAAGAATTCTTTCTTCTGGCACTTTTTAATCTGTGGGTCATGCGGGTTTTGGGGTCATGCTGTGGTCCAGGACAGGCATAGTCAATGTCCAGTTCAACTAAAATGGTGGTTCAAAGGCTCCTTTTTCCAGCACTTTTGAATCTGTGGGTCAGACAGGTTTAAGGGTCATGCTGCGGTCCAGGACAGGTATAGTCAATGTCCAGTTCAACTAAAATGGTGGTTCATAGACTCTTTTTTCAGGCACTTTTTAATCTGTGGGTCTTGTAGATTTAAGGGTCATGCTACGGTCCAGGACAGGCATAGTCAATGTCCTGTTCCACTAAAATGGTGGTTCAAAGACTCCTTTTTCCAGCAGTTTTTAATCTGTGGGTCAGACAGGTTTAAGGGTCATGCTCCGCTCCAGGACAGGGATAGTCAATGTCCAGTTCAAGTAAAATGATGATTCAAATAATACTGCGTTCTGGCACTTTTTAATTTGTGGGTCATGCAGGTTTTAGGGTCATTCTGTGGTGCAAGACAGGGATAGTGAATAGTCTGTGACTTTTTTTCTGTGACTCTTGTTGCCTAATTGTCTTGCCTAAGATGTAGCACGTATCCAGTTTACTGTTATGGATGTTAATTCCAGCTTCTCCTTCCCTGTTTGGGTGTAAGAATGAAGCTGTTGTTCCTCTCCCATAGACTATGGGCAATAATCAATTATTGGATATCGTCATGATATTTGCCAATATGACTATCGATCCAATAACGATAGTTGACACAATCGCTCATCACTAGTTATCTGCTGAGTGATTGTTATCTGTTATGTAATTACACATACAGTCATATGAAAAAGTTTGGGCACCCCGATTAATCTAAATCATTTTTAGTTCTAAATATTTGGGTATTTGCAACAGCCATTTCAATTTGATATATGTAATAACTAATATTGCACATTTTGTGTTAGTACAATAAACCTCATTTCAATCCGGAAATATTACTGTGTCCATCAGTTATTAGATATATCAAATTGAAATGGCTGTTGCAAACACCCAAATATTTAGAACTAAAAATGATTAAGATTAATAGGGGTGCCCAAACTTTTTCATATGACTGTAAATGTGCTCTGCAGACCTGACAGGATGGTAAAAGGCTGTTCTCATTTCTGGGACTCTAAAGGTTAAAGTTTTACTTAATAGAAAGATAGGATTAGAGACTGAGAAACAAGCTTTGTCCTGCTGATAAGACACAGCAGGGATTGATGTCACCAGCCACTGCTAGAGCAGGGAGAGATGATCGATATCTAGAAAACTTTGCATTAACAAGCAGGAAATAAGATCTCATCTAGCTCTGAAAGGAAGCAAAATCAGAACAGCAATGTATTTTTGTGAGGATGAGCAATCCTTTGGTTATACCTCTTAAAAAGACTGAGGTTAATGTAAGTAATTCTGAACTATATTCAGCCATTAAAGGCATTAAATCATGACTTTCATGGTATTATATTTGGATACCGTTGTTATAACTCTAAGACATCTGATAGCAGTGTGTGAATACCTGATATGTTATACATAAAGGTCTAATAAATCTTCCCTATTATAAATGTAGGATAGTTTTGTAAATTATTGATAAACTTACTAGTTTGAGGCTTTTGCTGTTCTTGAAATATTGCCAAATTAGAAATGAATCAATAATTACCCTTTGATTTCTCTAATATCAATTTCAATAAGAAAGAAAAGAGGTTTTTTTATATGAAGAAAGCACAATAGTTACAAAAAGCTAAATATAACATGAATGCACAAATAAATTGCCGTTTATTTCAATTTGCAGAAGCTTTTGTGGAAAAATGAATTGGCTGCAATTACTCAATATCCATTATTTAGCTCTTGAAGAACATTAGGTTCCCTTTGGTTAGAAAAAGAAGTCTGCTTCCCCAGAATAGACATGCTGACCTCATGTTCTCTGGCAAGTGCTCTGGTTTTCCTCTTCTTATTACTTGCATAATAGTGGTCCCCAAGAATATGAAAATGTATTGTTTCACTCCCAGTGCTTAGATATTACAGACTTGCAGGACTATAAAGGAAAGCTATCCATACATTCAGACAATGCATGGAAAGCAATTCTTTGCAAGGGTATAATGTCACTGCGGCAAGCTACCTGGCCATGGACACAATGGGAAACGTTAAAGGTATAATGTAAATTCTTGTATTTTGAAGAGTTATTAATTATTTTATTGTGAATTCATTTTGTTGGCAGCTTTTACTTAACACACGCCTGGTAGGAGTGCTGGCAAGTGTGGTTGGCAAAACATGGTGCTGCTTTGTCTCTGAAATCGTAGGCTGAACAGTGTGAAATCAAGGCCCAGAGATCAACTCTTTGTCTCATTACAGAAGCCTTTTACTGGAAGGAAATAATATGTTAAACACGTCACGTTTATTGTTTTTTTAGTTATTTTAGTTTAGTTACTTCCAGCACAATAAACACTATTGGTATATATGGAACTCCCAGGGTGGTTACTGTTATGGGGTCCATCAACTTTGGGGGCTCAGAGAGGTAAAGTAATAGATAAATGGAAATTATGGAACCTAGAAAAGACACATCGGACAGAATATAGGACAAAATAATATAATTTTTGTCCTGATGGATGAGGATCAGAGTCCACTAAAGGCTTAAACATCCCCTAAATGAGAAAGCGTGGTGGTTTTAGCTATTGTCCTCCATTTTCTAGACACAGGGCACATGTACTACCTATGAAGCCAGTTAGAAGAAAAGAAAGATAATTATTGTGTCAAGTACATAGCAGCATAATACAATAAAGCTGTCTACTGCTAATACTGAAACATTACAGGAGTTAAATCCTGGTACTATGACTGGTCTATGCTGTTAGCAAATAATCCTGATCCTTACTTAAAACCAATGGAAGTGGCTACTGTAATGATGGACTCCTTTATGTCGCCAAATAGGCTTAAACAGGTTGTTCCACAATAGACATTTATCACCTATCCCGTGGATAGACGATAAGTCTGATCACTAGAGGTTCCAACACCTCCACCGAACAGTAAAATGAGGGTCACAAATGCTCACGCACTGAGGAAGTCTTTGAATGGATCACTGGCTGAACATATGCACTGCTGCTCCTTTCAAAGTCTATGCTCCATCCCTGCTGCTCCAGCCCCTTCCCCCAGATACTTAATCCTTTGTGTTCCCCAACCCCTCAAAAAGAACCCCACAAAATATCTCCACTCCCCCAGAGACCCTCTGCCAAGTTATGCTATTCCCCTGCACTGACTTTTTCACTCCTGGCACTTTCGATCTGTTTGTCCCCTACATCTCCAATAGAACTCTAATAGTTTGAGCCCCCCCCCCAGAATCCTGCGAAGTAGTATCTACCCCCTGTCCCTCTCGCTCCACCGAGCCCCTGCCAGGGAGTGATCCCCCGTGCAGTAATACTCTTTCCAGGCTGGAGGCTAAAATGGTCACAAAGGCTTCTTCTGCTATTAAATTGGAAGAATAAAAAATTCAAATCATTTTGTTTTGGCTACCAATGTAAAAAATATATAAATTCAGGAAGAATTTTTAGTAGACTAGACTAGTGGATTGTGGATTGAAGTGGCAGCAGAGTTTAGACCATTAAACTATGGACTGTCAGGGGCAAGTGTACACTACTGTAATAAGCTTGGGACAGTGACTGCTCTTAACACATTAGAATATGGTATAGAATATATTAGGAGTAATGTACCAAAACCCTGCACTGGGTTCATTCACTGGAGTGGCCACTGCTCCCAGTCAGTACATGATAGTGTATGCTATCTCAAGTGCACTGACTGATGGGGAAGAGTATTCATTTAGGGGGTCTAGTCTTAGGTCTGAATTTACTTAGGGGTCTGATCTAAGGTTTGATGGCTCTTCTATACCTAAAGTGATTCAAGAAAGGACAACTGATGAGCTGGCGAGCTTCATTGATATGCCTGGGGAACAAAGGCTAGCTTATCTGGTGTGGTCCTATCGAACAATTACTGTTACAAAAATTGCTGAAAGGTTGAATGTTGGCAAGGTCTGAGAATACACAATGCAGCACAGCTCTCTGTGTATGGGGCTACGTTACTATTAACCATTCAATTAGTTTAATTTCTTAAACTTTTTAATGCTGTCTCTGCTAAAAAGTTCACAATTGAAGATCAGGAGCACTAAGGCAAAAATCTTGAAAAGCATGAGTGCAAGTCCAGCAAAACAGGTACTAACAAACCGTCCAAATGATACCCATGGAGTGGAATCCAGACAGCACTTCCAGGAATGGTAACAATGCCGCGGCTGCTTTGTGAATAAAGTTACTATTAGCAAGTGCTTTCTGGATTCACTTCGTTTTATGTTAGAAAGTTTTTAGGATACAAAGTTCATTGCAGCTTTCTGTGTATGGGGTTGTTTCCACAGACCAATCAGAGTATCAGTGCTACCACAGAAAATGCTTACAATTGGCACGTGAGCATCCGATCTAGATCATGGAGCAATGGGAGAAGGTGGCATGGTGTGATAGATCATGTTTTCTTTTATATTACATAGGCAGGATTGTGTGGCACCTATCTGGGGAAGAGATAGCACAAGGATGCAATATAAGAAGAAAGCAAGCTGTGGAAGCATGTGATGTGCTGGCCAATGTTTTACTGGGATAGTCTGAGGTCAGGCTTTCATATGGATGTTACTTTGATAAATACCACCTATTTAAACAATGTTACAGACCAAATACAACTCTTCATAGCTGCAGTATTCACAAATGGTGGTGATAGAGCACCCAACCACACTACAAACCCTGAGGAATGTGACAAGAGGTTCATGGTATCTTGGCCTCCAATTTCACAGCTATCAATCCAATGAAGCCTATGTGGGATATGCTGAAAGAACAAGTCCGATCCCTGGAGGCGTCACCATGCATTAGTCATATTAATTGGTGTATATTAGGTTCAGTACTTCAGGAGATCCTATTGTGCACAACATGCCATTACTATTACTAGGGTCCAAATCACTGACATTTAGGGCGACATGTATGAATGAGGCTGTGCCAGATATCTGGCGTCTTTTCAGCCCAATGTTAGGCGCAGCCTCGGTCATACATTTTTAACTGTAACACACGCCACTCTTGGGCGCATTCCATAGCGCCTGTGGTTGGAGTGTGATTGATTGTGTAGACAGGTGTCTTTTATACAGGTAATGAGTTCAAACAGGTTCAATTAACAGAGGTAATGATTGCAGAGTATAAGGGCTATGTTCAGACGGCTTATTTCGGGGCGTATTTACGGACGTATTTACGTCCGCAAATACGTCCCGAAATACGTTTCAAATATGTGTCACAAAGTGTGGCGCGTATTTCGCGTCGTAAATCCATTCCCCATTCTTTACTATGTGGATTAACATTGCGAAATACGACTCAATAAGTGACAGGGTACTTAATTTTACTATCGTATTTACGGACGTATTTACGCCCGCAAATACGTCGCGAAAATACGCCTCGTGTGAACGACGAGGCGTATTTTACATTGGAATCAATGCTAATCTAATTGTTCATTATTTGAAACGTATTTCGGGACGTATTTGCGGACGTAAATACGCCCCGAAATAAGCCGTGTGAACATAGCCTTAATGAAAACTAACAGGTCTGTGAGAGTCAGAATTCTTGCTGATTGGTAGCTGATCAAATATTTATTTCATGCAATAAAATGCTAATTAATTATATAAAAATCATACAATGTGATTTTCTGGATTTGTTTTTAGAATCTGGTCTCTCACAATTGAAGTGGACCTATGATAAAAATTACAGACGTCTCCATTCTTTGTAGGTGGGAAAACTTGCAAAATCGCCAGAGCATCAAATATGTATTTTTCTCACTATATATATATATATATTGTAGGGATCAGTCCCAAAGGCAGTCTTTACAGATGAAAACCAGCAGCAAGCTTGGTTGAAAATAAATAAGTGGTTCTTTATTTTCCACACATTGAACACAGAACAAAATAACCCAACACAACATAAGGCTTGCTTCAGCCAGCACCCAAGCATTCCAATAGCAGAGCCAAAGTGGTTAGTAAGTATGACACAAGTCCTGTTGTCCACGAAGGGCTCTCACCAGTCCCACCACCTTGAGAAAACAGCACCGCTACTGCAGAGTCTCCTGTTTGCCACAGGACACACAAACCCAGCTCTTACTCCGCCACAACTTGCAGTGAGACTGGGCACGCCCCCCCACCCCCTCAGCTCACCAGACCTATCAGACTTACATCGACAATAAATCTGACCTGGATCTGGAAATGTGGGAGCGGCCCAGCTCTTTGGCCGCTCAAGTAAAAAACCTGGCCCAGAACAACTGCTGCCAGCAGCTATATTAACTAATACAATAGGTGTCAGTTGCCTAATGCTGCTGACACACAATTAACACTGGTTTTTACCTCACCAACACCAGACATAGTGTTGACACATATCTTCTGTCAATGACGGTTCCTTGCGCCCTCATATAATATATATTGAAAGAAATAATTATTTGATCCCTTGCTGATTATGTAAGTTTGCCCACTGACAAAGATATGAACAGTCTATAATTTTAAGGGTAGGTTAATTTTAACATTGAGAGATAGAATATAAAAAAAATAAAGATAATCACATGTATAAATTATAGTGTATTTGTTTTTTGCAGTGAGAAATAAGTATTTGATCCCTCTGGCATACAAGACTTAATACTTGGTGGGAAAACCCTTGCTGGCAAGCACAGCAGTCAGACTTTTTTGTAGTTGATGATGAGGTTTGCGCATGTCAGTAGAAATTTTGGTCCACTCCTCTTTGCAGATCATCTCTAAATCATTAAGATTTCGAGGCTGTCACTTGCTAACTTTGAACTTCAACTCCCTCCATAAGTCTTCTATGGGATTAAGGTCTGGAGACTGGCTAGGCCACTCCATGACCTTAATGTGCTTCTTTTTCAGCCACTCCTTTGTTGCCTTTGCTGTATGTTTTGGGTCATTGTCTTGCTGGAAGACCCAGTCAAGACCCATTTTTAATGTCTTGGTGGAGAAAAGAAAGTTGTCATTCAGGATTTTATGGTACATGGTTCCGTCTGTTTTCGCACTGATGCGGTGAAGTAGTCCTATGCCCTTATCAGAGAAACAACCCCAAAACATAATGTTTCCACCTCTATGCTTGACAGTGGGGACGGTGTTCTCTGGGTCATAGGCAGCATTTCTCTTCTTCCAAACGTGGCAAATTGAGTTAATGCCAAAGAGCTAAATTTTTGCCTCATCTGAACACAGCAACTTCTCCCAATCACTCACAGAATCATCCAGGTGTTCATTGGCAAACTTCAGACGGGCGTGCACATGTGCCTTCTTGAGCAGGGGGACCTTGCTGGCACTGAGGTATTTTAAACCACTACGGCATAATGTGTTATCAAAGGTTATCTTGGTGACTGTGGTCCCAGCTGCCTTGATCATTAAATTGTTCCCCCCGTGTAGTTTTAGGCTGATCTCTCACCTTCCTCATGATCAAAGATACCCTATGAGCTAAGATTTTGCAAGGTGCCCCAGATCGATGTGGATTGACAGTCATTTTGTATTTCTTCCATTTTCTTACTATTCCACCAACAGTTGTCTCCTTCTCACCCAGTGTCTTACTTATGTTGTTGTAGCCCATTTCAGCTTTGCGTAGGTCTATGATCTTGTCCCTGACACCCATAGTAAGCTCTTTGGTCTTGCCCATGTTGTAAAGGTTAGTGAGTCTGACTGACTGAGTCTCTGGTGACAATTTAAGACAGTGGTACATAATGCAGGTAACGAGTTGATTAGGAGCATCTAACTTGTCTGTAGGAGCCAGAACTCTCATTGGTTGGTAGGGGATCAAATGCTTATTTCGCTCAGCAAAATGTAAATAAATTTATAAAATGTATACAATGTAATTTTCTGGATTTTATTTTGGATATTGTATCTCTCAATGTTAAAATTAACCTACTCTTAAAATTATAGATTGTTCATGTCTCTTTTTCAGCGGGCAAAGTTACAAAATCAGCAAGGGATCAAATATTGATTTCCTTCACTGTATATTAATTATGTCTGATGGTAAACCAATAATATTAATAATTATATATCTAATAAAACAAAGTACTCTAAATTTATCACAAAGGTATAGCCCATATCTATGTATCTGTATGCATATAGTATTTAAATCACATAGCTGCATATCTGGTTATATATTTTAACACTGCCAGTAATAATTTGATACAAACTGTAAAATATATGTTGCAGCATTGTGTTACTAAAGTGACATGTAAATATTCAGAGAACCTATTCACCTCTCTGATGGAGACCACTATGAATCCTGTTTATACAAGAGACACAGCACATGTCAAATGAGTTCAGACTTCCTATCAATCACTCTGAAGTGGCAGAACTATCTATAGGAACCTCTGACCGCTTTGTGCCACTGTCAGAATTGAGATTAATATTACAAGAAGTAGCTAAGCTATTTAACTCGATATCCTCTGGAATTGTCAATTGTTCTATACCAGAGGAACCTAAAATGTAGCGTTCGGAAGTAGAAGACGGCAGATGAACAGTCAAAAGTTCACCTTGCCTTTATGCCTCAGTAGATTTTTTAATCCAGCCTCATTTTTCTGCTGTGATTTTAATGTACATTTTTGAAAATGTCAGCATGCCCTATACAGCTAAAAAGGCGAATGTGTTTGACCTATATGTTCAGCTCATGTGGGGAGAATTCTGGATGAAGCCTGCTCATCTATTTGCTTTTCTGCAACAGTGATTACAATGCACCTTGGCTGCTGTGAACCTCTTATGGAGAGATTGTTCTCTTCTAATTTGTAACTGCTGGTGAAAGATCAAACCAAATTTCAAACTGTTTACTCCACTGCCATTTTACAAATGTTTTTGTATAGATATGTTATCATTTTTATCAGCCGATCAGTCAACGCTGTTACAAGATGGCAATGAATCAATTGATGAGTTAGTTTACAAAAATGGGTAAATTGGATCTCCTTTCACAGAATGAGAAGTGTATTAGTAGATTTGAGACAGACTATCAAGCCTGGGTTCATTCAGCTTGGAAAAAAGCTGGTTTAGGGGTGATTTCTAGAAAAGTTTGTGCCGACCCGAACGCCGAACCCCATTAAAGTCATTGTCAATGGGTTCGGAGAAAACGTAAAGTTCGTGCCGAACTAACCATTTTCGAAATGGTTCGACTCAACACTAGTGATTTCATTACCATGTACAATTATATGACAGTACACAGATCCCATGCATGGTCTTTTTACACCTAGTCCTGTAACCATAATTGGGGGGCATCCTCTACATCTACAGTAAAGAATCACCATCATCGTGGGAGTCCTTACTGCAAAAGCAGGGAAACTGTGGAATGGTGGAGTTGCGATGGTGAAGTCATTGACCAAGTTCAAGAAGAACTTCAATGCCTTTCTTGAATAATATAATATCATCAGTTATAATTACTGGACTCTGGACATAGGATGTTGATCAAGGAATGTATTCTGATACATATTTGAAGTCAGAAGATATTATTCCTCTAAAATGGGGCTATTGTCATCTGCCTCGTAGGGGTTTTTGCCTTCCTCTGGATCAACTCTGTAGAATTATATGTTATGTGTATATATATATATATATATATATATATATATATATATATATATATATTATATATATATTTATTACAAAGGTAAGCCATTGCGGTAAACTGTAAAAATGTATTCTGATGAATACTGCAGCGAGGCTGCAATGGGGCCATTGACTTCTATAGGGCACACATAGTCCTAATTGAAAATTTAACAAACATTGATGGTTTTTGCACTGGATACAAATATAGGACTATGTTTTTTTCTATTAGTTTCTATGCGCTGGCCGTGGCTGCGTCCCATTGTCTGCCAGGATACCTGTAACATAGCGAATAATGCCCCATTGTAGAAATTAAGAAGTTGGTGACTTTCTGCTATCTAGCACTACTATGTGGATTCTCTGACATATAGCACTACTATTTATTACATTAATTATTGTCACTTATGCTTCTGTTTCCTGACATTAGTTGGATGGGGCCCATTTTATTTTGCTATGGGGCCCTATAAATTCTAGTCATACCTCTGCTTATAACTATGACAAGACTGATAAACTTTGTAATGCCTAGAGCATGACTTTATGTTGCTGCATACTTGCAGTAATTTTTCTATAGACAAGATACCAAATAACTGAATATGTGTGTGATTCACCCAGTCCTCTGAAGAAGCCATACTGTATGTGTCACTATATGTGCAGAAAATCCTACTGCATAATACTTTTCCGTAGACTACATATTTCATTGATCACAGAAATGGCTATTTTGTCAGACACAATCTCTTTGTCATGGTAGTCTTGAGTGGAAGGAGAAGAACGGGGAAGAGAACGACTCTGATCAGAGAAAACATTATCTGTGATTAACTGGCTATAACTGAACTGTAATCACTTTTATATATATATATATATATATATATATAATATATATATATATATATATATATATTATAATATATATATATATAATATATATATATAAAAAAAAGATCAGCACATCCAAGACAATTTTAAGGAAAGTGATGTAGACACACGCTGATGTGACAACAAACAATGTAAGCATAAAAACGTATCAGCACACTACAAATGTTAAGGATATGTTCACACAGCTTATTTTGCCGGGCGTATTTCACCACATATTGTGCTTAATACGCGGAAAAATGCGCCCCGCAATTACGGTAATCCAAAGCTCTCATAGAGAACTTTGGATTACTTCTCATCCCCCACGGATACAATACGATTGTATTGTACGCAAGGTGAGATATGTGACATGTCAATTATTCATGGCAATTACGCGACGTGAGTAATTAATGTCTATGGGGCCGGCGGACCACCGATCCCACCCCCACCCCCCTGCTTCGGGAGTACGCATTGATCAGTGCGACTCCCAAATCACCCGGCGTACTGTACACGCTGCAATTACGCCGTGTGAACATACCCTAAGAGACAGTCAAACAATGACTATATGAACAATATCAAAATGCATTTCTGTTACTTTTGGGATACATGAAACTTTGAGGTACACATTTTTGATAAAAACTGGGAGGTCCCATGCACCAATGACCAGATGACCTCATTTAAGATGGAGACCTACACTACTGCATTCTCACCGTTTTAATAAAAATATGTGCTGAGAACCTTAAAGTTTCATGTATCCAAAACTTAACAGAAATTCATTTTGAAATCATTCATATATTAATTGTTTGACTTTCTTTTAGCATTTGTAGAGTGCTACTGATATGTTTTTGTTATCACTACAACTGGTAGTCACTATGTGGTGTTCGCATGTGGTTTTGGCAGCATTATTTGATCTTTATGTAGTGGTATTATTGGAGTTGATCTTGTATAATGGGCTTTTTAGCAACAGTATGATGGTAGTATGTACTGTAGATATTTGCTCCATGTGTGGGTAAATTATTTGGTAACTGTTTAATTGTATTATTAAGAGGTACTACGTTATCAAACATAGATGAGGGGCATCTGAAAAGGCTATACTTTCAGCACTGACATATTTTTTTACAGTGTAGACAGTATCTCTGTGGAAAACACAAAAAGTAAATAACAGGAAAATATCAATAAATATATGTGCCATAGTTAACAATGCGCCATGAAAAATATTGCGAGGATCTATGGAGCAAAATGGGGACAAGTATGGGGAAAAAATTATTTCATGTAAAGCCCCCTCAAAAGACAAGGGGATATTCCCTTCGGCTAGAGAGAAAAGGATTCAATCTCCAGGGGAAAAAAGTGTTCTTCACTGTAAGAACTGTAAATCTGTGGATTAGCCTGTCTGAGGAGTTGGTCACAGCAGGAACAGTTGGGAGTTTCAAGAAAGGCTTAGTTAACTACCTGAAACGAAAGAATATTAATGCGTACGTAGATATGTATAATTCTGGATCCTGGCTAGTGGGGGCTCTGGGGTCAGAGATGGGGTCTCCACTGGAGCAGATTGGTTCTTGCCTTGTGGGTTTCAGGGCATTAACCAGTGGGGAGGCTGGACTTAAAATCCTTGTCTCCCTCCCTTCACCCACTTTTTCCCACCCATGGTTGAACTTGATAGACATGTGTCTTTTTTCAACCGTACTATGTAAAAATATGACACAGTGGGCTTGTGCCTTGAATGTCCTCCTGATATTTTTGATATGTTCACAAAATTTCTTTGTAATCCAAGGGGTTAATATTTTATATTTTGCCTAGAACTCTAAAGCCATGTTTAGAAATAAGTAGTACATTGGGGGAGGACAATGGTAACTATTAAACATTATTTTCCTATGCAGAGTGCCCACCTGGTCAGCTTCTACTGTAAGTAATACATCACACAATTCACATTTGCTCAATTGTAGCTCACTTGTTTCATGTATGTTGGTAGCTTTTGTTTGGTAACAATAAGGATGATTAATCCAACTGTTTAGAATGTAAACTCTTGGGGAGACATTTAGGAAAGAAGGCGATGTGAATTATCACATCTTGTTTTCAGTGTAAAATGCGCCTGAATGTATAAAAGTATTTTTTGTGCGATAATAAATGGCAACTAAAGTTTTATGTGCCTCGCCTGTGTGTTTGGAGCATTACAGCATGTCAGTGAATAGAAACTTTAGTACTGACCTTGCTTGGTTGACCACAGGTCGCAGCAAGACCTGTGGTGTGCTGGCGCTTGCCATATGTAGAATAAAGGGTGTGAGCAGCAAAAATAAATGTCAAATTTAATGTAGTAAAAAATAAAAAACATCAGTGGCTTATTTAATGTAAAATTAGTTTTAGATTCTATTAATTTTAAATACATTTCATATGAGATTTTTTATATTTTTGGGATATTATACATTTTTATATTCATTTTGTATAATAACATTTTTTATTAAACTTAAATAATTAAATTTTATATTGTTTGATAATAATCAGAAATCACTTTTTTTTTTTTTTAAATTCAAAAAGAACTTTATTAAAGTCAGAGATGGATACAAATACATATTCCACGTAGCACGAACAGTGATCATTTTCCAACTGGCATTTCAATAGAGTGTAGCATAGTGGAGACACCAGACAGTAAGGTGCATTTGGATCCACATTTGAACAGAGGTATGCACGCTTGTAAATACAGACAATCTGAGCATATGTGAGGGTATTGAGAGTCTCCAAGCAGGAGAGGTTCCCTACCGCCAGGATCTCCGAAATGCGAGCTCGGCTTCACTTCACAAGAGGTGTTGGAAATTGAGCTCATCCATTACCAGGTCTAGAACAGGTTAGGACTCCGCATATAATAAGGAGAAAAAAAAAACTAACTAACCTAAAAAAGAACGGGTCGTCGGTCTCACCGGGGTGTGGGATGATAAAATTGGTGCAGTCAGTCACCATCCCCAACAAGCAAGAGGCAGATATTGGAGAAGGAGATGAGAAGGATACTTCAGTAGGAAGATCGGTAGAGATCAGTTTGGCAAAAAGTCAACCAGTCTTCCCAGATCCGAAGGGGTCGCAAAGCTAATGGCGGAGAGTCATTTCTGAGTTCCTCCATACGTTGTAGTACGTGGACCTCACGCAGCCAAGAAGAGGTAGACGGCCTCACTGTAGACTTCCACAGTCTCGGGATAATCAGCTTTGCTGCCAGAAGGAGGAATAGGATGAGATGAGTTCTGAGAGTGGGGGTCGGGAGAGGGACCTGAAAGAGGAGCAGAGCGGCCGGATCGTTCTGCAGCCTCAACCCTGTAATTGAGTATATGAGATCCAAAATTTGCGTCCAAAAGGGCTGGATCTCAGGGCAGCTCCACCAGATATGGGTCATTGTGCCCACTTCCGTTTGGCAGCGCCAGCAAATATTGGTAACCCCAGGATAGAGAGAGTGCAAGAGTGCTGGGACTATTTACCAGCGTGTAACAATTTTATAATTAAGTTCTTGGGCCTTTACTGAGACAGACGACTTATGGGAAAGGAAAAACATTTTCCTCCAGCCCTCCTCTCCAACCGCTCTCCCCAATTCCCTCTCCCAACTCGCCTGGAAGGGGAATTCGGTTTCAACCGTGGGTTGTAGCAGGCCGTAGATCCTAGAGAGGGCCCTTCGCCCTGGGGAATCCTGCAAACACCACTCCTCAAAAGGTGTAAGGGGTCTATATAGGTTTAGTGTGGATTTGAGCCTGGTGTGTAGACTACTCAGCTGGTAAAAATTAAATCTGGAAAAAGCAGTTATCGCAGGATCACCCACAAGCTCTTGATAGGTTTTCAGGGAGTTTCCAGCTATCACCGTCTTGAAAACTGTGGATGATGGAGTGGGCCCCAATAATCCAACCAAGGCCGCTTCTAGTGATTTTGGTACAACTGGGTTACCTATTATTGGTGTACATGGGCCTCCAGGACAGAACAAAACCCTTTTTGAGGGGTATTTCCTGCATACTAAGATTGAGATTCGAGTCACTAATGGGACCCGGTCGATAATTCTTTTAGGCATGTATGTGACCGGCATCCAGGGTAAGGCTGATACAGGGGCCCCGTATAGTAACGACTCAAGTTGCACCCAGAGTTTCGAAGATACATTATGGAAGGCATCAAGCACTCGGGTCATGGTTGCTGCTAGATAGTAGGCTTGGAGGTCTGGAAGGGCCAGTCCCCCCTCCGTTTTGGCCTGAGAGGGTCGCATAAGCTAGTCTGGGGCGTTTCTGGGCCCACACAACATTAGAGATCAGTTTGCGAAGGGCAATGAAGAAGGGTTTGGATATTACTACTGGGATGGCCTGGAATAGATAGAGAAGGCGAGGGAGGACATTCATTTTTATAATGTTGATACGCCCTATCCAACCAAAGTCCTTCTTGTCCCACTTCAGGAGGTCGCCACTCAGTATATGGAGCATCGGAGCAAAATTAAGCTCAAATGTCTTCCCCAAACATGCAGGTATGTGTACCCCCAGGTACTTAAAAGAAGAGGTGGACCACGTGAAGGGGAAAGAGGACCTCAACTGTCGTAGAGGGCCGTCCTCAACATATAGGCTTAAGGCTACACTTTTTGACATATTGATTTTATGCTGGCTGAACGCTCCATATCGTTGAAGAGTCTTGAGGGCTGCCGGCAAGGACTCTAAGGGGTCTGCAAGATAGAGCAGGAGGTCATCCGCAAATGCCGAGCACTTCACTTGGCGGTCGGCAACGCGGATGCCTCGGATAGAGTCATCCGCTCTGATAGCTTGCATGAGATGCTCCATTGCTAAAATGTAGAGCAGAGGAGACAAAGGACATCCCTGCCTGGTACCAGTGCTTATCACAAAAGGGGAAGAAAGTTCACCATTAACTCTGATTTGCGCCTGGGGAAAATGGTATAGGGCGGATATGCGATTCATCATTGCCGATCCCACACCCATACGTTCCAGTACTGCTCGTAAGAACGACCAGTCCACCCGGTCGAACGCCTTTTCCGCGTCCAGAGAAAGAAAGACACAGGGGAGTTTAGTAGAGTGAATATGCTGGAGTATGGTGAATGTTTTGAGGGTATTATCCCTCGCCTCCCTAGAGGGGACAAACCCCACCTGGTCCAAGTGTATGAGCGAATCTAATAGGGGGCTGAGCCTCAACGTGATCAATTTGGCAAAGAGCTTGGCGTCGGTATTTATGAGAGAGATTGGGCAATAACTTGGACACAAGCTGGGATCCTTGCCCTCCTTTGGTATCACTGTAATATAAGCTCGCAGGAAAGCTGGGTTAAATTTAGAGCCCTGGGATATCTCATTAAAGGCATCCGAAAGAGGGGTCAGTAGCTCGTCCATTAAGGTTTTGTAGAAGATGGCAGTATAGCCATCCGGTCCCGGACTTTTCCCTGCGGGGAGCGCCAAGATTGCCCTCTTAATCTCTTCCGATCCAAATGGTTCCTCCAGGGAGGCGAGGGAGTGAGAATATAAAGGGGGCAGGGCGGTAGAGGATAGGTAGTGTTGTAATGCCGCCTTAAAGTCCCGTGAGTCCCCCGCACCACTAGGGGGAGGGAGATTATATAGTCCAGTATAGTATTTATGGAATTCTTGCAGGATATCCCTGGTGAGGTGGGCTGTGCGGCCTGTCGACCTAGTGATGGAGGGTATGAACAATGAGGCTCGTTTGTCCCGAAGAGCACGGGCCAGGCATTTGCCGGGTTTGTTGCTCCAAGTGTAATAGGAGCTGGCGTAAAGCTGACGGTAGCGCTTATGTTTGTGATTCATCAACTGCAGAATCTCGTGCCGGGTTAGTATCAAATCCCTGAGGTCCGACTCCAAGCTCGTGGATTTATGGATCGTTTCAAGGGAGTTCAGTTTCTGAGTGAGGATTGGCAAGTTGTGCTCCCTCTCTCTCTTTAGTCTCGCCCCATGTTTTATGAGGACGCCACGCAGGACAGCCTTTAAAGCTTCCCATTTAATCTGGGGCTGAGTATTATCTGTAGAATGCATGAGGCGGAATGAGTCAATCGTGTCTTTCAAGTCCCAGAGGCAAAGTGAGTCGGACAGCAGGGATTCATTTAGTTTCCATGAAAAGGGGGCCTTGCTACATTGAGGGAGAATTATATCGCAATGCACTGGGGCGTGGTCTGAGTGTAAAATGTTACCAATAAAGGAGTGGGAGACCTGAGGGAGCAGAGAGTGGGCCAGGAATATATAATCTATTCTACTATAGGATTTGTGTGAGTGGGAAAAGAAAGTGTAGTCTCTATCATTGGGATGAAGGAGACGCCAGACATCTACCAGTTGCATGTCATGAAGTAATTTACAGATTCTACTCAGGGCAGGCGAGATGAGCGATGGGGGGAGGCGGTCCCAACAAATCTCAGCAGACCTCCATCGTCCACCTCGTTCCCCCATGGCTCTGACCCAACAAGCATTAAGGATATCTGGAAGCAAACAGAGTTGTAACATCGGGCAATATAACATAGAGATATAACATCACCTGTGAAGGAAAAAGGGCAGGGTTATGAGGGCCTGACAGTTATATATGACAAAATCAGCGGAGAGAGAAAAGAGAGAATCAGGCATAATAAGCAGCTTTAAACCTGACTGCTGGGCTTCCAGTCCATAAACTCAGCGGTGCGGAAGTCTTTTAGGTGGAGAGGACTCAGGGCTGCCCGGACCGCGCCAGGGTCTTTGGAGTTTCGGCAGGTCCGTTGCGGTAGACCGTATCTGCTGAGTCCCAGGCGGATTCCAAGGTACAGAGAGGTCCGCTTCCATTGTGGCTTCCGGCAGGGTCATCTCAGGGAGGCCAAGGGCTGCAAGAAAGGTCGGGAGGTCTGTAGGTGCGCGGAGTACCAGAAGTTTGTCTCTGTGTTGGACCTGAATTGAGAACAGGAAGCCCCAGCGGTAGGGGATACCCCGCTCCTGCAAAATTGACAACAGCGGCTTGACAGAGGCTCGTATGCGGAGGGTTCTCCTAGAGAGGTCCGGAAATAAATTGAGCCGCATACCATTAAAGACGATTCTCTGCATAAGGCGGGCTTTGCGCATTATTTCCTCTTTCAGGGTATACGTGTGTATTCTGCAGATTATGTCCCTCGGTCGAGCAGGATCTTGGCTCTGCGGGCGGAGGGCCCTGTGGGCCCGATCAAATTCTACTCCAGTCTCCTCAGGCCTCCCCAGGATATAATTGAAGACTTTTGTTAAGGTTGGAATAAGTTCGCCGGTTTTAATAGATTCTGATAGACCTCTGATCCTAAGATTATTCCGTCTGCTGCGGTTTTCTAAGTCGTCCATGTGAGCCACCAGCTGCGTAACTCGGTTCTTTTGTTCCAGCATGGACGTTTGCAAAGCAGCAATTGCAGATTCTGTAGATGTTCGGTCATTCTCTGCCTGTGAAACCCGCTGTTTTAGGGTCGTAATTTCAGCCTGAACCGGAATCAGGTCCTGTCTCCATGTGTGGCGTAAATCCTGAGCCATTTGCTGCATGTCCCTTTTAGTTGGAATCAAGGACAGAAATCACTTTTTATTATTGTACTGGTGTAAGTTGAGAAATATTGGACATTTTTGCCCCTTACAGCAAATCTAGCTCCACTTCGACTCCTCAGGCTCAGGCAGACCACATTGAAATAGGTCTGCCTGTCGGAGCAGTATTGCGCCTCGTTTTGCTGACCCAAATTCATATATGGGTCTAATAATACAAGTATAGTGCAAAATGCCCCAAGGACGCCCTCATGTTACACGCATAAAAAAGTGTTGAGTCTTGCGAAGACTGCGCCTGACACATTTGTTTGGCGCATTTTACACCAGAAAAGGGTGAAAAACCCTTTCATACATGTCTCCCTTGGCATTGTGAGTGATGCTGGCAATGGTAGGTTCTCCAAAACAGTGAAAGAAAATCATACACAGGACGAATTTCTTTGTCTGTCTATCAATATATAACAGACTAATCCTATTTTTTATATCACTTTAACCTTGATTTTTGCCCCCAAATTAACCCCTTCATGCAATATTACGTAACTTTATATCAATCTGCTGTTAAGGGTGTAGGGTGTATGCACATAGAAGATAACAGTGTAGCATTCCATTTTTCACGCAGGAGAAAAGGTGCTTTATTCAGGAACCTTTCCTTCTGATCAGGATGGAAAATGGTTACAAAGAGGGTCTGTTGATGGGGAAGACCTGCCCTGTTCTTTCTTGCATTACATAGACATCCCATTAATTTGAACGGCCACTAAGTAATGTTTCATTTTCTCTGTTTGTGCTACAGGGAAATAGAAGATTTACTGTCAGGTTTCCACTCAGATTGCACGTGATTGCTGAGTGTCCCAGTAGGAAGACACTTTGTGATCTGTTTATTTTTAAGAGATAATTCTATGAGGTAGGGATTGTCCAAAGAAGCAAACCCTTAGCGATCTTTGCTGCATAAGATCTGAATTTTTTTCCAGTTTGTCAATTAACTACTTCCACCCACTAATTCTGCTTTCTTCTGTCTCTTAGTTAGACACCCCAAGCCCTGACCATGACACGTAACTGAGTCTGCTGCCTAATATTCTGTGTCAACATTTGTTGGCAACCATGTGCCCAATCTGCAAACATCCCTTCTGCTGAAACTGGAGTTTGTGATCTTTATTTTTTACTGATCCAATCTACAGCTCATAAAAAGAAATATGCATTGTAGTGACAAATAACTCAATACTGGTAAATTACTACATACAGAAAGGAGATGATGAACCAAATAAAATAACTAATTTTATAACGCTAGTATTGCATATACATGCAAAAAAATGCAAAACAAAATTGGTAAAAGTTCTACCTATAAGTAATACATGGATGCACTTCCAGAGGTAAGGCTATCTAAATTAAAAAACTAATATAGCCCATTTATTGATTCATGTATAATGAGTACTATTTAAAGAATTGGTAAAAAATATTATCTAAAGATGCAAAAAACATATAACACATAAGGAGCAATTGTTTGTGCCATGGCTGTGATTTAAAGTGCCAGCGCGCGCCAAACACTTATTTTCTCAGCCAACCACCTTTGACCTTTGGTTATTTTAGGTCAACTCTTCCTTTGTTCCACACCCAGTTGCTGGTGTCCTTCGTTAGTGTCAGTCCACTCCTGCGCATATTCCTGGTCTGCCTGCCTGTTTCTGAATCCTTTGCTATGTTCCTCACTCTGCCTTACCTGCTTGTACTTTGACCTACTTTTTTTCCTATTCCACTGTACCACATTATGCGACTTGTCAGCTGTCGCTTGGAAGACCTAAGTCGGGGTGGCGACCTGGGGGTTCTACACAGCAAAGTCCAACCAGTCTTGCAGCGGGCTATGGTGAGTACTGGGGGCCACTTATATTCTGTCCCTCGGCATATGTTAAGTCAACCCTCCTAGTGGTTCCACCTTATCCACCTTCTGTCCTTGGTGCCTGAATCGACTGGGCCATGGATCCTGTCAACGTCCCTCTACCTGACGTGCAAAACCACGTTACACAAATTAAACGCCAGGTCATCCTCCAAGAGCAACTATTCCAAATGCTGCATAACCTGGTGACCTGTCTCATGAAAGCTGCTTTAGTTTCGACTTCCGGTTCCCATTCAGATGCCTGCTCTGCTCCCAGTGATTCCAAGCAGCTCCTCTTTGTACCTGCATCTTCCTCCTCACTACATTGGAGACACTAAAGCCTGCCATGGGTTCCTGAACCATTGTCCGATAAACTTTGAGGCCCTGGCCCAGCAGTTCGCCTTGGACTGAGCAAAAGTGGTGTACCCTAGGGTTTATGAGAGTATGCCTATCGTGTATCTGCAAGCAGGGGTGTATCTAAAATTCATAGAACCACAAAGCAAAATTTCATTGGCCCCTACCACCTATATGATTAGTGATAATAAAGGTGTGGATAATAGTGCCAAGTATCAAAGAACCCACATAATATGGCTAGATAGCACAAAGCCACCAATTGTCATTTTCGACAAAAAGGTTCAATGTCTTGCACATCAATATGTCCCCTTAACCTCTGGGCCCTGTAGCACCGGCAATGGCTGCTATAGGTAAGGTTATGTATTTGCATGTAAAATGAAAAAAGTAGGTTAAAATGTAACTTTTAATCTATCATTTATATAAAACAACTCAGGCATGAAATATGGATAATGGCAACATAAATCCTATGTCTCAAGGTATAATAAGTTATATTCCACTTACGTTACCGTCTGCCAGTCAGGTAGGGCTGGAATAGGGCTACATATATATCTTTTTCATCAAAGAAATCTGATACCACTCCGTTTATTCCGGATGAAGGTGAACTATCATATGCACTGGACAACAACCTGGTTACGTGAGTGCAAAGAATATCTGTTTAGTCCTGTACACAGCTGTCATCTGTACCGTAAGGCCGAGTTCACACAGCATCTTTGAATTACTGTATTTGTGGGACATAATTTGGGCGTATTGCAGCGCAATTACAAGGCGAAATTTCCCCTGCAAAAACTCTGTGTGAACATATCCTAAGTGGTTTTCAGATGAATGGGAATTTAATGTACTGGAATAAATTCCCACTCAGTGTTTTGCATATGTAAAACCGCCATTCTTTCTTCTAACTTACAAGAAATGAGAATATTGATGAAATGAGAGAATTTATTGAATTCTTCTTTCACTGCTCCTCTGTTTCTTTCTGTATTCTTCAAACGTGCCAAAAGCTGCCAAGCAAACACACACAGCTCATATATCCAATACAAATGTGAGACACTGGCAATTTATGAGGATCTATCACACTCTCTTCAATACAGTACGCACTTAGAAAAAGCCAGAATACTATTTTAATATACAGTCATTTAAGTTACTAACCGTTTGCAACAAGTTTTTAGACACGAATGCTTGGTCAGATAAGTCATTTCGATATAAAAGCTTTGGTGGATGATGTCCATATCACATAAACACACAGTTTTCTCATTAATGCTTCCTGGGTCCATGGTGTGTAGTTTGTAAATATAAAATTCAGCACCATCATCCCAGCAGAAGCCAATCAATACCATAAGAATGAGAGAGATTACAACCAATACATGTGAAAGGCATCAATGATTTGGATTTCTTATTAGTTCCTTAAGATTAATGGCAAACTTTCCCTCAAAGTCTAAGCCTATGAGTTACCATTTAGATAAAAATAGGTCTGGCCTACCTGCAATCCTAAATTCCCCTTCATGTTAGGATGAACTGTAACTTTGTATGCAGTAAATACCCCCTAGTGGTTACTGCGGGCAACCAAAATTCTGTCGCCTGGAGCCTCTTATTAGACCTACAGATATCAGACACCATTAACCCCTTACCGACATTTGACGTACTACCGGTCTTTACATCACAGCGTTGGTAAGGGGCTTTGTAGCGCCGCGATCCCACTACACAACTGGCAGGTGCGGGCTGCTAATTGCAGCTGGCAACCGCCGGTAACAGTACGGGATGGAGCCGGCTAGTTTCCGTCCTGTTTAACCCCTTAGACGCCGCGGCAAACACGCTGTGGTGTCAAAATGAATGAGAAATGGTGCTGCGCGCCGTTCTTCACTCCAGCCTGGACCTCCGCAGCGAGATTGCATGGTCCCGATCAATTAACATGGCAGCTGGAAGCCTGGTGAAGGCTTCCATCGCTGCCATATTTTTCGTTTTACTACTTCCTGCTCCAGGCAGGAAATAATAAAACTGCCTTATTTGTACACCCTATTGCACTGTAGGCTGTATAAACGATGGCACCCTCTAGTGGTAAAGCACCCTATGGTGACCAAGGGGGACATGTCTGAAAACTGTCTTGGTCTAAGACTTTTCTTGTTTCCCATAGCAACCAATCAGAGCGCCCCTTTCATTTTTTCAGAGCTCTATATGAAATGATATGGGAACGCTGATTGGTTGCTATGGGCAAGAAGAAAAGTCTTAGACCAAGACAGTTTTCAGACATGTCCCCCTAAGTGTTGATAAAAAAAAGTTTTAAAGTGTAAAAATAAAAAAATAAAAAAATCAACTCCCTTTTGCCATTTTACAAATAAAAAACGTAAAGTAATGAAAAAGTTCCACATAAATTGGTATTGCTGCATCCATAAGAGTCCAATTTATTTAAATCTAACATAATTTATCCTGAACACTGTAGAAGAAAAAAAATTCCAAACACCAAAATTGCGTTTTTTTGTTAATTTCAAATCCGCTAAAAATTTAAATGAAAGTGATCAAAAAGTTACAAACTGGTACCAATAAAAAGTAAAATTCAGCCTGAAAGAAAAATGTTAGAAGTATAAAAAAGTTATCGGTCCCAGAAAATGGGGCCCTGGCACAAAATGTCAAAAATAGAAAATGTTTGGATTTTTTTACGGTACCAAAACATAACAGAAACCAGAGAGTGAACGCCGTAAAAATAAAACTATCGCAAACATAGCACAAGCACGTTTTATTCATATTTTGCCTCACTTAGAATTTTTTTGCGGTTCCCCAGTATATTCTATAGTACGGTGAATGAAACCATTAGAAAGTACATCTTGTCCTGCAAAAAAAAAAAGCCCTCATATGTCTATGTAGATGGAAAAATAAAAAAGTTATAGTTCTGGGAATGTGGGGAGGAATAAACGAAGGTGACAAAAAAAAAAAAGGTCTCGGTGTTAAGGGATTAATTATATATGCGTAAGGAGCAGAGAGCAGGAGGACCATAAGTGCATTGTGATGGTGAAGTTGGCCTACCAGTGGTGAGCTGGGATTTGTAGTGCCCCCGGCAGAGAAAGAGACAGAGACAAAAGCAGGCTTTATTCATGGCTCAATGTTTAAGACGTCCAGTTACAGGTTACCTAGGCATTGCGTTCATGAAGACAGATGACTGCCATGTGAATGCGCATATAGAGAATGGGACGCAATATCAGCATGAAGGCGGCAGAGTTATGTTTTGAGCTGAAATCCTGGGGAAAGAGTTTTAAGGGTCCCTGAAGGTATGAAAATAAAATCTGCAAAGTACCTTTCTTGCAAGGTACAAAATGAAGAACCGTGCATCATCTTCATGCATGACAATGCACCATCTCATGCTGCAGAGAATACCTCGGAGTCATTGCCTGCTATGGGCATACTTGATTGAGGATTTCAACATCAGTCTGTCATTTTCATTGGCCAATTAGGTCCCTTGAGCAGTATACTATTCCCAAACTGTCAGTCTCCTCCTGTTGGAAAACATTAAAGTTTTTCTTATCTTGGGATTCTACCCAGCTCCTACCATTCAGTTGTCTGGTACTACTGGTTCACCTCCAATGCTCTTTGGGTGTTATAGGCTCTGCTTATTGACAGCTCAGACCATGCTCCCGATTCTGCTAGCATACTCCTGATTCTATTATGGAAACTACTTATAGCAGCACTAAGACAGTAACAGAAGTTCAGTGTGGTGGGGATTGGCAATCCACCGCTGTAAGTCAGGCAGCAGCTGTAAATAGTGGAAAGAGTTGTGCAGAGCTGGGACTGGCTCAAAAAGGTGGCGGTCACCTGATTGAATGACTAAGGGTACGTTCCAATGGCATATTGTGGCACGTACTGTATGTGGCCCAATTCGCCGGGGGTTTTAGAAGTAAGCGCTGGCCAGCATGTACTTTGAAAATGCTCTGTGCCTGCTCCCATAGACTCACTTTCTGTCCCTTCTTTCTCCCGGTGCATAAAACATGTCTGGGAAAATGGCAGCTCTCAATGAGAGGAACGAATTATCGTATTTGTGGTCGATACTTTGGGCGTATTTGGACCGAAAATACGCTGGATTAAAATACCCTAAGGCAGCTGAGAGGATTCTGCCCTCATATGGAAGTGATATCTACAGGATCATGCCATTAAAGTTAGGCCACACCACCTAGCCCATCCTGCTGATAATATTGCGAACAATGTTGCAAGCCCAGCCACCGCTGCTAGAGCAGAAAGGTGGTTGGTAATCTAGAAAAACACCTGTAAACATGAAAGGTAGATAACCTGCTCTACCTTTGATCAATGAAGCAAAATCAGAATGGAAATGTATTTGGCAAGAATGCTTCTTTTTATTTGCGTACATACAGTGGGGAAAAAAAGTATTTAGTCAGCCACCAATAGTTTTTAAGTTCTCCCACTTAAAAAGATGAGAGAGGCCTGTAATTGACATCATAGGTAGACCGCAACTATGATAGACAAAAATAAGAAAACAAATCCAGAAAAATTGTCTTATTTGGAAAGAATTTATTTTCAAATTATGGTGGAAAATCAGTATTTGGTCACCTACAAACAAGCAAGATTTCTGGCTCTCACAGACCTGTAACTTCTTCTTTAAGAGGCTCCTCTGTCCTCCACTCATTACCTGTAGTAATGGCACCTGTTTGAATTTGATATCAGTATAAAAGACAACTGTCCACAAACTCAAAACAGTCACACTCCAAACTCCACAATCGTGAAGACCAAAGAGCTGTCGAAGGACACCAGAAACAAAATTGTAGCCCTTCACCAGGCTGGGACGACTGAATATGCAATAGGTAAGCAGCTTGGTGTGAATAAATCAACTGTGGGAGCAATAATTAGAAACTGGAAGACATACAAGACCACTGATAATCTCCCTCGATCTGGGGCTCCACGAAAGATTTCACCCCGTGGGGTCAAATGATCACAAGAACTGTGAGCAAAAATCCCAGAACCACACAGGGGGACCCAGTGAATGACCTGCAGAGAGCTGGGACCAACGTAACAAAGGCTACCATCAGTGACACACTATGCAGCCAAGGACTCAGATCCTGTAGTGCCAGACGTGTCCCCTTGCTTAAGCCAGTACATGTCCGGGCCTGTCTGAAGTTAGAGAGCATTTGAATGATCCAGAAGAGTATTGGGAGAATGTCATATGGTCAGATGAAACCAAAGTAGAACTGTTTGGTAGAAACACAACTTGTCGTGTTTGGAGGAGGGAGAATGCTGAGTTGCATGCAAAGAATATCATACCTACTGTGAAGCATGGGGGTGGCAACATCATGCTTTGGGGCTGTTTCTCTGCAAAGGGACCAGGACGACTGATCTGTGCACATGAAAGAATGAATGGAGCCATGTATCGTGAGATTTTGAGTGCAAACCTCCTTCCATCAGCAAGGGCATTGAAGATGAAGCTGGGTCTTTCAGCATGACAATGATCCCAAGCACACCGCCAGGGCAATGAAGGAGTGACTCCGTAAGAAGCATTTCGAGGTCCTGGAGTGGCCTTGCCAGTATCCAGATCTCAACCCCGTAGAAAACCTTTGGAAGGAGTTGAAAGTCCATGTTGCCCAGCGACAGCCCCACAACATCACTGCTCTAGAGGAATGGGCCAACATACCACCAACTGTGTGTGTGAACCTTGTGAAGACTTACAGAAAACGTTTGACCTCTGTCATTGCCAATAAAGGATGTATAACAAAGTATTGAGATGAACTTTTGTTATTGACTAAATACTTATTTTCCATCATAATTTGCAAATAAATTCTTTCCAAATCAGACAATGTGATTTTCTGGATTTGTTTTCTCATTTTGTCTCTCATAGTTGCGGTCTCCCTAAGATGTTAATTACAGGCACCTCTCATCTTCTTAAGTGGGAGAACTTGCACAATTGGTGGTTGACTAAATACTTTTTTCCCCACTGTATTCAAAGCTAATCCATGAGATGGGAATACCCCTTTCATATTAGAAATTAATAAAGTCACAGGCACAGCCAACACCCAGACATGGATCACACTAAAATTGTATGTAATTTAATTGGACATGTAAAGGTTTTCAATGGTAAGAAGGGCAGCATGGTAGCTCAGTGGTTAAAATCACTACAAGTCGACCACAAAACTCCTTATCTAAAATATAACCTTTATTAATATATTAAAAAGCAAAAACTAAAAACCCTTTATGCAGCTAACAGTTGCCACCACCATGTGATATGGGAGTAGTGTAATATATTATATTATATTATATTATATGACCCTATCAAGACCCTACACTGAACCTAACTCAGGGCAGGGTAGTCGTCCCGAAAGGGTCAGCCCCACCATGGAGGGCTTGCCCTATTTATCCCCTAACTAAACCTTTTTCACTCTATACATAGGTAGATATACATGGGGAATCACAAAAACAGTCATATAAAAATATGCTCAATGTCACACATCCACTATATATTATACTACTCCCATATCACATGGTGGTGGCAACTGTTAGCTGCATAAAAGGTTTTTAGTTTTTGCTTTTTAATATATTAATAAAGGTTATATTTTAGAAAAGGAGTTTTGTGGTCGACTTGCAGTGATTTTGAGTTTCCAAACTCTGAGTACGTTATAGTTTAATTTTTTCAGTGATTTAGCTAAGTGGTTAGTATTGTTGATTTGCAGCACTGGAGTCTTGGGTTTGAATCTAAACAAGGATGATATCTGCATCATGGCTCAGCATGGAGGTTCTCTTTTTTGCTCATTTGCTCCAAAAGAATACTGATAGCATTATTGGCGTCTTATGAATTTGGTCACAGAGTGCCATCCAGATGTGAAATTAATTTGTGACCCTTGTTGGGGACTAAGAGTTTTAATGTATGTTCCTCAGAGAGAAAAATAAAATAGCAATCTTGGATATGATACCTTTTAGTGGTTGGAGGCAATGAGTGAGGACAATTTCCATACAACATTATAGAATATGTTTTGCTATAGAAACAATATTAGTAAATATAGAACTAACTAAAAAAGGGTTCACTCTTTTTTTCCAGAGACAGTGCTTCCCTTTATCTGTATTACATGTCAGCTTTATTTACTTAGAATAATGAGGATAATTGCTGATGTAATGTCCATTACAACACTACCAGGCAGGCCCGCCATTAGGGGGGTACAGGCAGTACTCCCGTATGGGGCCCGGCCGTTCTGTGAAGCAAGGGGGGGCCCGCGGCCGCCGGCAGGTACCGCCCCCTTGCTTCACAGCAATGGTAGAGAGATCGGGCCATAGGCCTGTTCTCCCTACCATGTCAGCTAGTTTTAATTCAGAAATTGAGAGGGGACTTTGCCAGGAGCCCCCACACATCTCAGGGGCCCGTGCGCCGCCTCCGTGTCACAGCTGCGCACCGCTCAGTAAGTGTACATATAGACAGTTCAGTGTAACTTACTTTCACTCTCCTGCGCGCTGTGACCGGAGCAGCCGGGCCCCGCCTCCCTCTGTCTGTGGGCGGGGTGACGAATTAAATCAGTGAAGCTCCGCCCATGTGGGCGGAGTCACACGGACGCGGCGCGGCCAGAGGGAGGCGGGGCCCGACTGCTCCGGTCACAGCGCGCAGGAGAATGAGTAAGTTACACTGAACTGTCTATATGTACACTTACTGAGCGGTGCGCAGCTGTGACACGGAGGCGGAGCACGGGCCCCTGAGATGTGTGGGGGCCCCACTCAATGCCCCCCTCTGTCCATCACATGGGGCCCCTGCCAGAGCCCCCCACTCTCCATCACATGGGGCCCCTGCCAGAGCCCCCCTCTCTCCATCACATGGGGCCCCTGCCAGAGCCCCCCTCTCTCCATCACATGGGGCCCCTGCCAGAGCCCCCCTCTCTCCATCACATGGGGCCCCTGCCAGAGCCCCCCTCTCTCCATCACATGGGGCCCCTGCCAGAGCCCCCCTCTCTCCATCACATGGGGCCCCTGCCAGAGCCCCCCTCTCTCCATCACATGGGGCCCCTGCCAGAGCCCCCCTCTCTCCAAGCATGTGGGGCCCCTGGCAAAGCCCCCTCTCTCCAGGCATGTGGGGCCCCTGGCAAAGCCCCCCTCTCTCCATCACGTGGGGCCCCTGGCAACGCCCCCTCTCTCCAAGCATGTGGGGCCCCTGGCAAAGCCCCCTCTCTCCAGGCATGTGGGGCCCCTGGCAAAGCCCCCTCTCGCCAGGCATGTGGGGCCCCTGGCAAAGCCCCCCTCTCTCCAGGCATGTGGGGCCCCTGGCAAAGCCCCCTCTCACCAGGCATGTGGGGCCCCTGGCAAAGCCTCCTCTCTCCAGGCATTTGGGGCCCCTGGCAAAGCCCCCCACTCGCCAGGCTTGTGGGGCACGTGGCAAAGCCCCACTCTCTCCCTCATGTGGGGCCCCTGGTAAAGCCCCCCTCTCTCCCAGCATGTGGGGCACCTGGCAAAGCCCCCTCTCTCCAGGCATGTGGGGCCCCTAGCAAAGCCCCCCTCTCTCCAGGCATGTGGGGCCCCTAGCAAAGCCCCCCTCTCTCCAGGCATGTGGGGCCCCTAGCAAAGCCCCCCTCTCTCCAGGCATGTGGGGCCCCTAGCAAAGCTCCCCTCACTCCAGGCATCTGGGGCCCATGGCAAAGCACTCTTCCAGCCGTGTGGGGCCCTGCTCAATGGCCCCAGCCGTGTGTGGCCCCTCTCCAAGCCACCCCTTGAGCGGGGCCCCACACGGCTGGGTGGCATTGAGCAGGGCCTCACATGCCTGGAGGGGGATCTCGAGCAGGGATCTCTACTCATCTCAGGGGCCCAGCATCACACTTAAAAACAGGGGCCTGTACTGCTCAAAGAGGGCCCGCGCTCCATGTCACAGCTGCGCTCAATATCTTTACTTAGGCAGGGCGGGGGGGCTTGAGGAGAGTCTTCACATGGCTAGCGGGGACCATACGGCGGGTGAGAGCGGCCCCACTCAAGTTCCCCCACTACCTACCTATGAGAAGGGGCCTATCTCACTAACCCCTCCTGGGGGTGGGGGTTATATACCTAACTACCAGGGCACTATGGGGGTAATTATTACCTTTGGGGCACTATGGATGGGGAGTTTGTACATGGGAAAGATATAGGTGGGAGGATAATTGAAGAGTGAGGAGTCTCAGGTGTTTGTGTTGTAAATTCTGCAGGGACGAGTGTTGGCCGGGAGAAGTCGCTATGGCGGTCTGGACCGGATGGAGATGAAAAGGAAACGTGAACAACTCATGAGACAAGATGTCACCTGTGAGTCACTGAATGTAACTGCACCCTGTGCACTTGTATCTACCACTATATGGTCACTGTATGGAGGTATTATTGCTCTTGGTGTAACGGCTTATATTTAGTAACAGTACAGTGGTATTATTTAGTCTCTCTATGGTGGAGATATGTGGTGATGATGTGGTGGCATTATTTGGTTTGTGTATATTGTTATTGTTGTATTGGTCTGGGTATACTGGTTTGATCAGTAACATTATAGTGGAGAGATGCAGTGATCATGTGGCGGTATTCGCTGGCCCTTGTATACATACTGACTCGCACAATATAGTAAAATCCAACAAGAACTAAATCCAAAAACAATAGTCCAAATGCATTTTTTTTTTTGGCGGGTTTGGTAGGGGGCGGGGTTGGTAGAGGGGGGCCCCCGATGCTTCAGCTGTATGGGGCCCCGAAATTTCTGATGGCGGCCCTGCTACCAGGTGCTTCATCATGATCCAAAAGACAGTGGGTAGTAATTTCATTCTTAGGCTCTTTTCACACTGATGTCATGGCTTCTAGTTATAACAAATCCAGAACAACCATCTTATCCATTTTAATATGAATAGTGGTAAATCCAAGCTGACCTCACTGCCTTCAATTAGGTGTGTTGGGATTCTGGTATTTTTGACAACAGGAATAGTACTGCAGTTTATCTTATGAATTCAAAGAATCATAAAAAGCAAGGGAAACTTATTTTGTGCTTCTTTAAAAAAAAAAAAAAAAGAAAAAAATTAAAAAAAATACTTGATACTTGTTTTGTTTGGTTCCTATTTTCTGCCTGATTATTAAGTATCTTCTACCTGCAGTACTGATGTAGTTTATTCTGATAGACGGATTACAACAGTTTTATGGGTTCAAGTTTTATTTTTCATGATAATGATAGGTTTTAGAAGTAATGTGATGCATATTGTTTTTCTACAACATTGCTACTCTGCACTTTACCTTTCTTGAATGAGCTTTATTTTACGATAATGTCTGCATTTTAACATACATTAGAGAGATACAAATTGCATTTTTCCATAATTCCTTAATAGGAAATGCTTAATATCTGCTATTTAAATTATAATATAAAAAGGTTATTTAATAAAAGAAAGAATGTTTCTAATGTAGGAAGAGCTTTAATTTTCTATTTTAAACCGCAAAACAGATGCAAACATCGGTGGAAATAAGATTAGCAAAACAACATCTTGAGCCATTTCTTCAGTTCAAAAGTTCACATTTCAGACCATGTCTAAGTACAGCACTAATGAAATGTTGCTTTAGATTCTAAGTAGCTCGATCACTCAAACAAGCGTTCATGTTCTCCTCTCCATTTTTCTTTATTTAGCTGTAACTTTTAAAGGGGTTGTCTCACTACATCGATTCATCTTACCTCAGTCCTGTTTTCTTGCTTTCACCTTGAATTCAGGGGCATATTTACTGGCTTCTACTAAGCTGCAGTAAAAGCCAGGTCTGTAGCTATAGCAACCAGTGCTGGCAGCCTATCAGGAGAGATCAAACAGGTCTGTAACTATAGCGATGCAGCCCAAACAAGAGGGGTTATCTCAGAATATGTAGGACACTGTTGATGGACATATATTGCAAAGTGACTTATTTTTGCAAGATCTTTAACATAAAAGAGCAATCCTTATAGTGAAGCAACTCCTTTAAGCTTATGTCTTTCAAAGTTAGAACATTACAAATGATAACTACGTCATACTGTCTACTTCTAAAATACTTAATTTTAATTACAAAAAAGACTCCCAAACTTCCAGTAACTTTGTTGATTGAGGACAAATCATTTTCTAATACTAATACAGTGCAAATACTAAACAATACAACTAGTTACTTCTAAAAACTCGAAGTCTCCTGGCATAACTAGAATTCTTGTAAAAAAACATTCTTCTTGTAGAGAGGAACATAGGGCCACATGTATGAAATTTGGCGTTTAAATGCCATATTTCATATGCATTAAAATAGCATAGAATGTGCCTGATTTATGAACCCGTTCTACATCGGATCATAAATTAGGCGCATTCTAGCGCTAACACAACATTTCTGGCTCAGGTATATCACTTTGAAAATGGTATACCTTTTCCAGCAGTAATCTGCCTAGAATTGCCGTAGCGAAGCTATAAATCTATAACGTCATACGGTTCTAGTGCGCCCCGCCTCCCGCACACCCCCCGAAATCAGGCAAATTACAAAGTGCCGCTTACACTCTGTAATGCGCCTGATAATGACATTCGGGAGGTATTTTAATGAAGCGGACGAGGCTGAGCCTGATAAACATTCAAATAACAGTGGCACACTATGGACTAAGGAAACCATCTAAAAGGAAATTTGGAAAAAGCATTACTGCTAACTAGGATACATGAAAAAAATTGAGGTTCTCAGTTCACACTTTTGGCCAAAAATGTTTAAGCCCACCTCCCAGTCTTCAAGGGGACCTCAAATGCAGGTGGGTCCTACACTATTGTTACCTCTATTGGGTCCTGTTCAGACCTGCATACATCAAGGAGCGAAGATACCTGCTTCAAAGAACAGTGCACTGATTTAAAACCTGAGGAAGTGGGCGGGATGCAAAAAACAAAATGGAGGCTGCCACTCCTCCCTACATATAGTCAGAAACAACACTTGGTTTTGCACATGGAAAAACTTTGTTTGAAAAAACAAATGCACACTGGTGTGCACCTCTCTCTGCTCTTTCTCTATCTGATTACTCCAAGCTGTTTACAACCATGGTGAATCACTTTTTGCTGAGTCTTTTCTCTAGCACAGCAGTTTGTGTACGTACCTTAACCCCTTAACGACATGTGACATATGAGTACGTCATAATGCTGGTAAGAGGTTTTGTATCGGAATCACCACGCCGCCATTCCGCGCTGTTTAACCACTTAAACGCTGTGGCAAAGATGGCCGCGGCATCTAAATGAATGAGAAACAGTGTCACTCACAGTTTCTCACTCCGATCGGGACATCAGCGGCGACATCAGTGAACATGGCAGCTGGAAGCCTTGTGAAGGTTTCCATTGCTGCCATGTTTTTGATTTCCCCATTTCTGGACCCAGGTAGGAAGTGGAGAAGCTGCCATATTGGTACGCCCTAATGCATTGTCTTTCCAATGCATCACACTGTGTAAATGATCACATCCCTTAGTGGTGAAGCACCCTAGGTGGACTCAAAGTTACAGTAAAAAAAAAAAAAAATGTTAAAGTGTAAAAAAATAAAAAAATATTAAAAGTTCAAATCACCCCCCTTTTGCCATTTTGCAAATAAAAATATAAAATAATTAAAGATTTACACATATTTTGTATCTCCACATCCGAAAAAGTTCGATCTACTAAAATATAACATAATTTATCCCATACGCTGAACATCGTAGAAGAGAAAAATTCCAAATACCAAAATTGGTTTTTTTTGGTCATTCCACGTCCCCTTAAAATTGGAATGAATTTGATCAAAAAATTCAATAAAAAGCGCATTTCAGCCCGCAAAAAAATGCACCTTCCATTCAAGTCCATAGGTGTTAGTACAAAAAATGTATTGGTCGCAGAAAATGGCGCCACGGGGCAAATTTGAAAACTAGAAAATCTTTGGAAATTTTTTTACGGTGCCAAAACATAACGAAAACCGTACATGTTTGGTATTTACGGATTCGTGTCAACCTGTAGAATACAGAGAACACATCATTTTTACCAAAGATTGAATGCTGTAAAAGCAAAACTCCCACAGACATGATGCAAGTACTTTTTTTCCACATTTTGCCCCACTTAGAATTTTTTGCGGTTTCCCAGTATATTCTATAGTAATATGAAGAACACCATTAGAAAGTACATCTTGTCCCGCAAAATAAAAGCCCTCATACGTCTATGTAGGTGGAAGAAGAAAAATGTTATGGCTCTGAGAAGGCATGGAGGGAAAAACGAACATCAAGAAATAAAAGGCCTCGGCCTTAAAGGATTTAAGGGGTTTTCTCACAAGAAAGATTAGCTTTTAACAGGAAGGGACTGTTAATTAAAGACTTTTTCTAAATATATTGCTTTGTTGATTTTACTTTAGTCCCTAGAAATGTCATGCATTATTTATGTATTTTTGAGGGTACACAGGTTGCTATGGTAACCTGCATAACAGAGACATGTCTGTTATCTGATAAGCCGACATAGCAGAAAGCAGGGAGTGACATCACCCCCAGGTATGCACTGACAGGACTGAGCTCCTGGACAAAAAGTAATTAACTCTAATAAGATTAGCATCTATTTAAGATAATGCCTCTGTATTCAGTGCTCAAAGCACCTATAGCTTTTGTTTAATGAAGATTAGCTCTTCTGTACTCTTCAGGGTAGAAGCTGAATATGCTACTCACCTCTGTACAACCTGAGGAGACAGTGTGAGTGGAAACTGCTTGTGAGTCCAGCAAATAGCATGTGAAAAAAACACTTTAATGACAAATTTTAATCCTCAGAGCTCTGAAGGCTTGTGCACTGCCAATTATAAAGCTCCAGTGTATAAGTATATCATGGTAAAAGCAATGGCTAGGGATAGCAGAGCTGATATGCCAGTCATTGCTACAGAACCACTCACAGCCCAACCAGGAAGTGCGAGCCTGAAGCTTGCTGTGGCTCTGAGATACAGCATGGTGAGAAAACCCTTTTAAGTCTTGGTATAACAAAGAAGGGTTTGGGTTCCTAAAGCACTTGGCTCATTTTTTATTGGTATACACACTGTGTTTGTAGATAATTTCCACTTAAATGCAATGTTGGGAGAGAGGATTCTAGTAGATGGAGTAGAGTATTTAAACTAGGGATAAGGAGGAAGGACAAAGTAGCAAATAAAGGGTAGATAGGTTAATGATGATTATATCAGTGGGTGAAGAACTGGATTGTCGGAGGGACTAGAACAGTAGATAGGGAGATTTATGTGTTATAAACCAACACTGAAAACAAATGTTCCTATAATATTTTTAAGAAATCACATTTCTGATACTGAATGTGTAAATCTGGATGGCAACTTAAAGTGTATGTTCACAAGTGTCAGAAGTCTACCGAGTTATACAGGGAATGTTTGGTACTTGGAACCAGTTGAGCAGATTGCTGTAGTTGGTGCTGCTGAAGCATGGCTGGACTCTTTTCATGAGGAAGCGGTCAGTCTTTATGGTTTTACACTCTTTCAGAAGGACAGGGCAAACAGGAAAGGAAGAAGAGTATATCTGTATGTTAGGAGTGAAATGAAATGGATTGTGAAAAAGGCCATGGTGTGTGAAAATTGTAAGGATGTTGAGATACCGAGGGAGGCAAAAATGGGGAAAAAATAATCGGTAGGCATAATGTGTTCTTTGGGGGATTAAAACTAGGACAATCGCACGTTGAGAAGGATCTGATCACAGAACACCATGCCAAGTCCATCAGCTAACTCGAAGGCCAACAGGATATTATCATGTACAGAAAGAGACATGGACTTTCAGAACGGGGACAATATATTACAGCTCTACAAAGCATTGGTGCAGCTTCATCTGGAATATACAGTTCAGTACTGGACTTTGGTTCCTAGAAAGGGTACCCTAGAATTAACAAAATTACAAAGATGAGTAAACTGATAAAAGCAAATGCCACAAGGTAGAAATAATACCCATAATAATGTAATGATAAAAGTAAATACATTTTATTAAATACTATAAAAACAGGGTAACAATGCACCTATGTTTAGGACTGGGGAAAAAGAGGTGAGTGGGATGGTTACATTATGGTAGGAAGGGGTTAATCAACTAGAGACAAAGGTGATACATACATATAAAGCATTGAGTAATATATAGGTCAATAGAGCATCTACAATTTGGATATCCACATATTCAGCATGATGACAATAGTAACAAGTGCATAGAGAAGGAGTTAGACTCCCATACGTGATGTGGACAATCTATGTAAATCCAGTCAAAAAGCAGCCAAAAGATGTTTTGTTTATTTGTATATATATGTTATGTGGTGGTTGTGGTAACACTCAAGGGCGATTATATTGTGGGATATGTTTTGCATCGCATATATACTTTGGTAATGTAGTCTGATATGGGGTGTCTTCTTTGAGCATCTTTAGGTTACTTTTTGACTGGATTTACATAGATTGTCCACATAACCTATTTGATTCTATATGCACTTGTTACTATTGTCATCATGCTGAATATGTGGATATCCAAATTGTAGATACTATATTGTGCTATATATTTCTCTCCCTATGTGATGCTGTATATGTGTGTATTTTATTGCCTTTGTCTCAAGGTGATTAACCCCTGGGATGTGACCATCCCACTTACCTAATTTTCTCCAGTCAGATACAGTTGAAACCAGAAGTTTACATACACTATATAAAAAGACACATATGCATGGTTTTCTCACTGTCTGACATGAAAACAGAATAAACCTTACCTGTTTTAGGTCAATTAGAATTACAAAAATTATAAAATCCTGTTGTATGTCCAGCAAACCAACGCTCTCAGGTTGTCAGGAGGGCAAACCGAATCTTCTTTGTTGAAAAAACTTCATTTTATTAATATCCAAGTTAAAACGTGTATATATGGCACAGGGCATGAAGCAGGTATATATATATATATATATATATATATATATATATATATATATATATAATATATATATTATATATATATATACAAGCTAGCGCACAGACACGTTTCGATTGGGAACAATCTTTTTCATTGTGCAATAGATGTTATACACACATAGCCGTAATGGTATATATGAAAGTCTAAAGAAATCAGCCAAGATATCAGGAAGAGAATTGTGGACTTGCTCAAGTCTGGATCATCCTTGGGTGCAATATCCAGGTATCTGAGGGTGCCTCGTTCATCTGTACAAACAATTATAAGCAAGTGCAACCAACATGGGAATGTCCAGCCATCATACTGCTCAGGAAGGAGACGGGTTCTGTGTCTTAGAGATGAATGAGTTTTGGTCCAATATGTGCATATCAACCCAAAAACAAAAGACCTTGTGAAGGTCTGGCGGAAGCGAGTAAGATTGTGTCATTATACACAGTGAAACGAGTACTGTATCAACATGGGCTGAAAGGCCACTCTGCTAGGAAGAAGTCATTACTCCAAAAGAAACATATAAAAGCCAGATTAATGTCTGCAAATGCACAAATGAACAAACGTTTTGGAGAGAATTCCTGTGGTCTGACAAACTGTTTGGTTATAATGACCATGGTTACATTTGGAGGAAAAAGGGAGACGCTTGGAAGCCTGAGAACACCATCCCAACTGTGAAACAAGCATCATACTGTAGAATTGTTATGCTGCAGGAGGGATTTCACAAAATAGATAACATCATGAGGAAAGAAGATTATGTGGCAATGCTGAAGCAACATCTCAAGACATCAGACAGGAAGTTAAAGCTTGGATGGAAATGGGTCTTCCAAATGGACAATGACCTGAAGCATACTGCCAAACTGGTTACAAAGTGGCTTAAAGGTAACCAAGTCAATACTGTGGAGTGGACATCAAAAAGCCCTGATTTCAATCCTATTGAAAATGTATGGGCAAAGCTGAAAAGGCAGACGTGAGGAAGGTGACCTACAAATATGGCTCAGATACACCAGTTCTGTCAGGAGGAATGGGCCAAAGTTCCTACCAACTATTGTGAGAAAATGAAAAAAAAGTCATACAGTTTAAGGATTTTGTTTTCATCTGTTCTAAATTTAGCTTTTACATCTGACAGTGTGCTAATTATTTTTTAGTGATACTCCCTATTTTGCATGTAGTTGTAGCCTGAAGAAGGGTGTTAGTACCACCAAATGATGCCTATCTTTGTCTGTTATTATAGGGGTATAACTAAAGTACCCATATTTACATAGTGAAATCTTCTGAGTGCTGTCTCTACTTTGCAACTACAATTGTAGGGACCTATAGTAGAGAGGTTGTAAGACACTTGCATGAATAGATCAAGAAGTGCTGTTGGTCACCAATTTCAGAAATATTGGATTCTTAACATGATCCTAAAAAAAAGCATCAGTAGAGCATTAAAGTATTTACATTGATCAATGTGGACTTCTTTAGCTATTTAGCTATTTTGTTCTAGGTTTAGTGACCCTATACTTTTAACACTATAGGGAAAAAAAAAGGCAAACCAGGATAGGAAGCTACTTCTTAAATAGTTCAGTCCCTGCTAAGGCTAGGTCTACACAACATAGGACAAAAAACTTGTTGAAAACCAAAACCTAAAAACTGCTTTGAACATCAGTTTTTTGTCCAAAGCAGCTGGGTTTCTGACAAGTTTTTTGGGTGGTTTTCAGTTTTTTGCCGTGATTTTGGGCAGTTTTTGGGCAGAGTACAAAATTCATATACCTTGATAAAACACCCGACCAGACTTCAATAGCAAATTTTCTGCCCTGCTCTGTTGTTTTTTGTAACATGTTACAAAAAACGACTAGCAGCAAAAACGAGCAGAAAAAAGATGTTCTGAGGAGACTACAGAAGTCTACGGGACCTATTTTCAGTGTTTTTTTTCAGTGGTTTTAGAAAATGAAAAGAGCTGATAAAATGACTCAAAAGCTGTGCTGTGGAGATATAGCCTAGTACAGTGTTTTGTGGATAAACCAAGTCTATCTGCAACCAGTTATTCAGATGCAGGGTAGAAGACTTCATAGGCACTATCACAGAGGATGTTTTCAGTATAGTACAAGTAAACAGCTGAATTACATGCAGGCCTACTAAGATCTCTAAGGGCTTATACCCTGCTTTTAGTCACACACATTTCTGGCACTCCATGCAGTTGGGCACTCAAAGACACTTATCTGTATATAGATGTACTGTCTGGGTGGCAGGTTTATCCACTGTTACGTAAACTTCCCAATATTTATGGAAAATGGCTGGACCATTGTGCAAATCAAGCACCTCCCAGCCTTCGTCTCACCTGTACACCCACATAGATTGTAAGCTCTTGGGATCAGGGCCTTATTTCTGACCTGTAGGAAGCTTTTTACTATGTAATATTTTTTGTTTGTACTTATAGTTTTTAAATTATAAAGTGCTGCGGAATATGTTGGCGCTATGTAAATATAAATTATTATTGTTAGATACAATGTATGCATGCTCAACTTTAGAGTCATGAACTTGCCTGCCTATTGCATCATCTGTGTTAGATAAAACCTGGGCCCCACCTTCTTCTCCCATTCTCTAGTTTCAAGGTCACTTATCCATTGTGCCATGTGGTAAGTGGTTGAAACACATAATTTCTCCTTTTTGAGGGTGTTTTCACACAGTGCGTTTATAACACATTTCTGACACGTTTTATGATTCGTTTTTTGTGCAGCAATGTACAGCATTAATTGCTGTGCCTTCCTGCAAAAAAAACGCATAAAAAAACACGTCAAAAACACATTGTGTGAAAGCACCCTAAGACTTTTTAAGGTGGGGAATCGTAAAATTAAAGGTGTAATGCCTACTACCTGCTTAATCTGCTTTATCATCCAGTGTGCACTCAAACTGTGTTTCATACAAGGGGCGTACCCTTTTTCCACTGGTCTGAGTAATCTTAGGTAATGCCCTTAAAGGGGTTGTCTCGCTACAAAGAATAGCTTTCAAATTGTAGGGATCACAAAATAAAGACATTTTCCAAATATATTGCTTTGTTCCTCTGTTTTCCCTAAGGAGATACAAGTGAATTTATGACCTCCCTGGCTATTTCAGTTCCCTCAGTAACTGACCTGTAAACAATTCTCCCCCTGCTGTTTGTTCAATAAGATAACAGTGAGTGACTTCATCACACAGGTCACTGCAGTGTCCTGTGCTGCTCAGCAGTAAAAAGCTTGATTTATGTAAAATAAACAGAACTGTAATTAGGGCTTTTGTTTTGGGGATCAGATAAGAAGTCCTGTTAGTAGTTTGAGAAGCTAATCTGATCTAATTAGCATCTGAAAGCACAGCAGGGCAGGGAGCTGTACAAGCATGGAGCTTATGCAAATGAGTCAGTCTGAACCAGGAAGTGACAGAGTATTTAATTCATGCATTCTCTGAAACTCTGAAGGGAGACAACTCCTTTAAGCATGCAGCTAATTTTGCACCATAGGAATTTTTTTTATAAAGTAGAACTAGAAAAGAACTGCTGAAATGGCTTCATCACCTGTATGCACATTGATGTAAAATAGTTGAGACAGGTACAGATTGATCAATGCAACAGCATCATCCAGAACTTGCTCAAAGCTCTAAAAAGCTTGCAGTACCCCACCAACCACTATTAAAGGAGAATTAGCATTCTACACACATTTCAAAAGGTCGCACAAAGGTTTAGCAATAAGAGCAAGATCTTCAATGACTTCCCATGATAAATTGACCTAAAAACTTTTTTTTGTAGCTCTGTGATATTTTTAGTACAGGGTTTGCCTGAATGGTTTTAGCTCTTTCCTGCATTGTCTCTTTTCCATTAGCTGAAAAAGTCACTTCCAGGAATTTAACTTCTTTTTTCAGCAATTGTACTTTAAGGCTTATTTTTAATCCACATACTTGCAAATTCTGACACACTCTAAGGACTCGTGCACACAAAATTTTCAGGCTGAAAAATATTGTTGCAGATTAGCGGTGACACCCTCACATTCCTGGTGGGGATTTTCACTTTGTATGTGACAGATTCCACCAAAGTTTGGGACATGCATTCACCCCATTCAGTTTGCTTTATCCCTGTCTTGTCTGTTCAATGCAGAATCTGAACTAATAAGTAATAACTACAGAGTGCAGATTTTGGGATGGAATAAATGCAGGTTGTGTACCAAAATGTGGGTAAAATTCATGATAAACTGTTTAATTAAACATATCACATATTGCAATACTTACTCTTCATATGTAGCCGGTTCCAACTTCTGAGCCAGAGCTTGGTGAAACCATGAAAACCCATCACCAGTTTGGTGAACAAACACTGTGCATTTTCAAATGTGTAAGCAAACCCAAGTACAGTAGTAGTCAAGACTGAAGAGAAAAATCCATTGGCAATGTCAAGCCTGGAAAATAATTTACAATCGCTCCTATTCTGTCACATTACATTACATTACAGGTGCTGTAGCCTTAGCCTCTCTAACATTGCTTAGCTACTTACATTTTTTGGCATATGGCTAAAAGTTCACAAATCTCAGGGAGTGATGATCTTATCCTTACAACCTGTAAGTATGATTGGTGGAGCAGCAGAGGTGACCGAAATTCTTTCATGTCCTGTTGTCTAAGATAACAACCTTGTTACTTCAATGCATGCTACTGACCCGGCAGCCCTCTAAGTCTCATTTCTTATGTATGCCTTCATTTCAACAGTAGAGGTAGTGGAGGAAAGGTGCAGGATTTCTACCAAATTATTCAGTGGACTGGGAGCCAACCAATCCTTGTAGCTGGCATGGATTCTCTAGACTCTCCAGCACCCACAGGTGCAGTGTAAGGAAAAAGCTTCATAAACTTGGTTGCAGAAGCCTTTTAGGGTATGTTCACACAGCTTATTGTGGTGCATATAGTATGTGCCGCAGTACGCCGGGTGTTTTGGCACCAGCACATAATTCCAAAGCACAGGGGGCTAGTTGGGTGCCGGCCCCACAGACTTACATTGTCAGCGGCGTGTAATACGATTGTATTGTACGCGCGGGGGCAGGGCCGGGACGAAGGGTAGGCAGAGGTAGGCGATCGCCTAGGGCACCTACCACTGCCTGTCCCTAAGGGGCACAGTCAGGGGCCTGGAACCTCGCCGGGCTCCAGGCCGCTGCCGTGGGCCTGAGCGCCGGGGGCCTCTTATGTGGGTCCGCTGGACGCACATACAGCTGCGGGCTTCTGCAGAGCCGGGAGCAAGCACTCCCTGCTCCGCAGACAGGCTCCACGGGGGATCGCTGGATCCTCCGCTAAACCACGGGTCTGACACTGCGGGGCCACTGGGTCCTCATAGCGCTGAGGACCCGCCGCGGCCTCGTGCTGCTCAGCTGGGCAGCGTCGCGATGAAGTGATTTCATCGCGACGCTGACTCTCCTCGGGCGCCGTCATAGGCCGTGCGCCCGAGGAGCTGCCGGAGGAGTGTCCCGGCGGGGGCAGGAGGCGTGGCCTGAAGAAGAGCGCGTGGCTGGGAATCAGGTAAGTATGAATGTTATTATTTTTACCTGCCTGAGAGTGCCCCTTATATGCCTGAGTGCCCCCTATATGCCTGAGTGCCCCTCTATACGCCTGAGCGTCCCCCTATATGCCTGGGTGCCCCCTATATGCCTGAGTGCCCCCTATATGCCTGAGTGCCCCCCAATATGCCTGAGTGCCCCCTATATGCCTGAGTGCCCCCTATATGCCTGAGTGCCCCCTATATGCCTGAGATCCCCCTATATACCTGAGTGCCCACTATATGCCCGAGTGCCCCCCCTATATACCTGAGTGCCCCCCTATACCTGAGTGCCCCCTATATATCTGACTGCCCCCTATATGCCTGAGTGCCCCTATATACCTGAGTGCCCCCTATATGCCTGCGTGACTGCTATATGCCTGCGTGCCCCCTATATGCCTGCATGTCCCCTATATGCCTGAGTGCCCCCTAATATGCCTGAGTGCCCCCTATGTGCCTGAGTGTGCCCCTAGCTATATGCCTGCCTGAGTGTGCCCCTAGCTATATGCCTGCCTGAGAGTGCCCCTAGCTATATGCCTGCCTGAGTGCCCCTAGCTATATGCCTGCAGAGTGCCCCTAGCTATATGCCTGCCTGAGAGTGCCTTTAGCTGTATACCTGCCTGAGAGTGTCCTTAGCTGTATACCTGCCTGAGAGTGCCCCTATATACCTGCCTGTGTTCCCCTATATATACCTGCCTGTGTGTCCCTATATATACCTGCCTGTGTGCCCCTATATTTATTTATTTACCTGCCTGAGTGCCTCTATACACCAGCCTGTGTGCCCCTATACACCTTCATGTGTGCCCCTATAGCTATATACCTGCCTGATTGCCCTTTATATACCTGCCTGAGTGCCCCTATATCTATATACCTGCTTGAGTTCCCCTATATACCTGCCTGAGTGCCCCTATATACCTGCCTGAGTGCCTCTATAGCTATATACCTGCCTGAGTGCCTCTATATACCTGCCTGAGTGCCCTATATTTATATACCTGCCTGAGAGTGACCCTATATCTATATACCTGCCTGACTGAGAAGATATATATATGTATACACACACACACACACACACATATATATATATATATATATACATATACATATACATACATACATACCTGCCTGACTGAGGAGACATATATCTATATACCTGCCTAACTGATGGGGACCTATATATACCTGCCTAATTGAGGGGACATATATACCTGTCTAACTGCAGGGACCTATATAGCTTCCTATCAGTGGGGCCCTATACACCTACCTAACTGAGGGACTTATATACCTATAAGTAAGGAGTTGCTGGAAATGTGAGGATTCTAAGATATTTGTGTCCAAATCTGCAGGGACGAGTATTGGCCGGGAGAAATCAGCATGAAGGTGTGAACCGGATGGAGAAGAAAAGGGAAAGTGAACGACGCTGATCAGAAAAGATGTCTCCTGTGAGTCACTAAATGTAACTGCGGTGTAATCACTTTTCTGCAGAGCGTCTACATACAACTAGTATCTATCACTACAGTATATGGTCACTGTATGGGGTAATATACAGTCTACAGAGCCTGTGTACAGCTGATGTCACATGTGGGGGTTGCGTTTGGTCAGGGTCTGGCAGGATTATTTGATCCTTAAGTAGTAATAATTTTGGGTCTTGGTTTTTAGTAACAATCATTCGTCCGGTAGATTTGCTCCATGTATAGGTGTATTATTTAGTGACTGTTATTAGGGGTATTGCACTGTCATATGGAGGTGAGCGATTTTGAATAAGCAAATTTGTCAGGGCTGATTTTCATTGTACAGTGACTGCTGAGGAGATGGACGGGAGCTATGTGGAATATGCAGAAAATTAGTGACAGGACCTGGCGCAGGGGGGAGAGGAATTAGTGTGTGGGGGGGTGCAATTTTTTTGGGGAGCGAGGGGGGTTCGCCATTGGCTGTACTTGCTTAGGGCACCAAAATACCTTGTCCGAGCCCTGCGTGGGGGAGACGACACGTAATCCATAGCTCTCTATGAGAGCTATGAATTACCATAATTGAGGCGCACATTTTGCCGCATCTAAAGTGCAATACGCGGAGAAATGCACACCGAAATACGCAGCAATTTAAGCCGTGTGAACATACCCTTATTTTTTAAAATCCTCACTACCACTTCCTGAATAGTTTGCAACTATTGTACGACTCCCATTGTGAGGACCTCTTCTGATATTTTCTGCACATAGCTTAGTTTCTTAGCTTATAGCATAACTTCCCTACCTGGCTCTGTCAGTAATCATTATCATGTACTAAACGCTAGTCTTTCTTCTATGCTTCTGTTTTTTGCTCTGAGGTTGACATCTTTCCCAATTTTGAAGAGATCCCAAAGCTTTAATGTCAGTTTCTCAATCCCTATTAACCCTTTGACTACCAATGTAACCCTCTGTTGTCTGGTATTGTGTGTGTCATGATGGATTCTTTTTTCCGGCTAAAGAAAATCATTAATGTGTAGAGGATGAAATAGGATTTATCTGGAACTTTGCGTTAACTAAATTAAATGATGCACATTCTGGACACCTCCTTTTTCTGTCATCTCAGGGAGAAATGCAGTGAACCATCTCCATATGGTCCTAAGTAGTGCCATTCTCCCATACTTGGATGCATGGTGGAAGTGGAAATAGGATAAAAGTTTTCAACTAAAGAGGAGGATTTGGACTCTTTTTTAGAAGATTCTGCCTCTTCTCCTAATCACTGAGATTTCTAGCTCCCTTCTCATTTGATTGTTGCTGTGCATGTTCCTTCATCCCACACTTTTAAATTATTTGCCAGAAAGCTGCTTTCTTCCTCCTATATCCCCTTTACCTTGCTCTGCTGCAAACTCTGCTATCTCCCCATCACCTTTTGTATTGCTAAATATAGAGGCTCATCACTCTCCCTCACAATAAATCTCTTGACTGTCTCCTCTAGCTGTTCCCTATGTCTTTTCCTGCTGCGCACAATCCCACAGCTTTCTTATCTATTGTGCAATCAAAAGCTCCCACTGCTTTACATAGGCCTGTCTGTGCAAATTGTTTTCCTGTCTAGTTCTCTATTTTTCTTTGTAAACCATGCACACAATCAAGCCAGTTCTTTTCTAAAATACCTCTCAAAAATTAGGTTAGTTTCTGCTTTTTTCTCAATCAACTCTCCGATGACAGAACTTTAAACTCCTCTACTACTAACACCAAATAATATGAAAAATAGATGTTACCCAAAACTCAGTATTTTACAGTGTAGATACATCTTTTTTAATAGTCTTTATTTTACAAAATTTTCAAATACAGAAAACATACATTTCAGTAAAAGAAAATACACCACACCATGAGAAGCATGGAGTAAAAAAAATCCATGAATACAGGGAAAATAAAGCAGAAAACTCAGTCTAGTCATTACATCCTACATACCTGTCAGTAGAGCTTCGGTATCCAAGACCCCAAGACACAAATAGTAGAAGACATACTGCAGGGTGTAGGCGTTACCAAGAGAGTAGCTTATATAGTCACATATTTGACCGTTTCAACCTGCGCCTCAACCTAAGTGACACTGCAGTAGTCGAAGATATCTAGGAATGTAAAAAGCATATCACAAAGTAGAAGAGTACAGAGAGAATACCACATGACATTTCTGCACATATAGACTTTATATTTATGTATCCACCGAAGTGGAGTCAAGACTTTTCCATATGTATGTTATGGCGTTCCAAGTTATGGTGTCAGACATCTAACTATAAAACTGAAATGTGGAGGCCTGAACAGACACCAAGAGAGGTAACATATAGCATAGGTCCCCACCTGAATTGAGGTAATCTTGCTATCGGTAGATGGGCCTTTAGAGTTTTGACTAAAAATATACACTAAGAACCTCAAAATGTTCATGCATTCCAAAGTAGCAGAAATGCTTTTCAACAAAAATCCTATGTCCCCTCTAACTGCTTTTTGGTGCTTGTATAGCGCTCCTGATATTGTGTTATGTTTGCATTGCTTTTGGCTGCCACAACATCATGCACCTATAGACTCCTTCTTTTCAAAATGGATGTGCTGATTACATTTGTTTTTGGACTGTTTACATGGGGAAGTGGCTGGCCCCCATCTTAATTGTTGCACTCCACCCATCTATACTGGTGTTTTTAATCAGATCAGGTTATAGCTGGAATCTTCTCTCCCTGAAATGTGGAGGTATGAACAGACACCAAGGGCCACATGTATGAAAACTGTCTAGGTCTAAAACTCACTTTGTTGCCCATAGCAACCAATCAGAGCCCCCTTTCAATCTTCCAGAGCACTATGTGAAATGAAAGGAGCGCTCTGATTGGTGCTACGGGCAACAAAGTGAGCTTTAGACCTAAACAGTTTTAATATATGTGGACACAAGAGAGATAACATATAGCATAGGTTCCCATCTGAATTGAGGTCACCTTGCCGTGGTAGGTTGGCATTTACAGTTTTGATCAAAAATGTACACTAAGAACTTCAAAATTTCATGCATTCCTATGTCCCCTTTGACTGTTTTTTGGTGCTTATAGAGTGCTGCTAATATTGTGTTGTGTTTGCATTGCTTTTTGCTGCCACACCAGTGTGCACCTATAGACTCATTTTCCAAGATGTGCTGACCATATTTGTTTTTTTAACTATATAGAAACACCTAAACAAATCTACACACCCATCACTCAAAACCACACATATGTCATTCACACAATTGATCTTCAGTCTACAACATCCCATCCCCAACCTTTCATACAGTTAGTGCCAAGGACATGCATCTCTTATAAGGTGTGGCTGCACTCCCAACTTTTTTTATGTGCTTTCCTGGTGTTCTTATAAGTCTTTTAAAGCCTTGCTTGGCAACCTTGGCAATGTCTTTTTTCTTTTGTTGGGGCAGAACATTGCTGCACTCACAAGAGGTGTCTTACAGCCAGCTTAATTTGAGTATTTTGTCTGATGTTCTCTGACCTTTAGAAACTTCTGTCTTTAAGTTCTTGAGGAGGGTATTATGAGCACTCCTGGCTGGCTTGCCAAATTGTTGGCACTCACAAGCGTAAAGATGAGTCCACTCCTTGAGAAACCGGGCAACTAGGAAGGGCACATACAGTTTTAGGCAACACGGTAATTGATAAAGTAAAACAGAGGAAGATGCCTTGCTTGTAAGAATGTAAGACAAACTTTGACATAATTATTTGATGTTATTTGACTTTTATTCTTTTAACCCCTTAAGGACCCTGAACGTACTCATACGTCCCAGGATCCCTAAAGGGCTTTCCAGGGGGATCGGTCCGCTAATCTCCGCTAACACCCGGCCATTACAGCAATGCATTAGACTGTATTAACGATCGCGCCACCTATTGGTCAAGCACCCTAGGTAGACTCAATGTTACAGTAAAAAAGAAATAAAGTTTTAAAGTACAAAAAAAAAGGTATTAAAAGTTCAAATCACCCCCCTTTCTCCATTTTACAAATAAAAACAATAAAATAATAAAAAAGTTACACATATTTGGTATCACCGCATCCGAAAAAGTCCGATCTATAAAAATATAACATCATTTATCCTGTACGCTGAACACCGTAGAAGAAAAAAAATTCCAAACACCAAAATTTGGTCATTTTACGTCACTTACAAAATGGAATAAAAGTGATCAAAAAAGTCGCATGCATTCCAAACTGCTAGCAATAAAAAGTACACTTTAGCCAACAAAAAATGCACTCTCACTGACGTCCATAGGTGTTAGTACAAAAAAGTTATTGGTCGCACAAAATGGCGCCGTGGTGCAAATTTCAAAAATAGAAAAAGTTTGGAATTTTTTTACGGTACTAAAACATAACGTAAACCCTACATGTTTGGTATTGACGGATGCGTATCAACCTTTATAATACAGATAACACATTATTTTTACCGAAGATTTAATGCTGTAAAAGCAAAGCACCCGCAAACATGGCGAAAATACATTGTTTTTCACAATTTGCCCCACTTAGAATTTTTTTGCGGTTTCCCAGTATATTCTATAGTACAGTGAATAACACCATTGGAAAGTACATCTTGTCCCACAAAATTAAAGCCCTCATATGTCTATGTTTGTGGAAAAATAAAAAAGTTATGGCTCTGGGAAGGCTAGGAGGGAAAAATGAACGTGTCAACAAAAATAAACGGCGGGTCCTTAAGGGGTTAAAGGCTATTATTATTAGGTCTCTTCCATAGCAGTTCTCTAATGGAAGTTTTATATCTGTCAATTTGTGACACACACTAATATATACTGTATGACATAAATTTGTATGCTACAAAACATAGTTATAGGATCCTTTCAGAGTCCATCTGTAGCCTGTACAGATGGGTTCAGAAATCAAAGAGGCTAGATAACACTTATGGCCTCCGAGTGGATTTATAAAACCATCCAATTGATGCAAAAATGACATTACACAAAGATCAAATGATACCAGTATAAGTTAATTGATGGCAATTGGGCTTTTTGGACAAATGTGGATCCCCTTAGTTGCAATAGCTTTGACTAGGGACTAAATTGATAAGCAGAGTTTAATGGATTATCAGGTTTTCATCCTTAAAAACTTCAACTCTTATACAGGAATATGGACTTTGCTGTAGGGGATATTCAGCTACCTACCTGTAGAGTAGCCACTATGACAGCAACCACTGACAATAGAAGTGTCACGGCACACGTTGTTGTCGTGGAGGAACAAGGTGCTACTGGAGTTAATCCCTCCAGTTGGTTGACACACCCAGGGAGAAGCCTGGCTGATAGGATTGACAGCTCGGCTTCAAATCAGCTCAGAGGGTGTGTCGCTCAGGCCAATAGAGGAGCCCGGAGGCTGCACCAATCAGCTGCTGGGGCGGTGTCCGGGCGCCTCATTTAAACCGGCTCAGTTTGGTTTACCTTTGCCTGTGAGAGGTTAACACTTCGTGCTTCTCCTGTTTCCTTGTTCGGTTGTTTACTCTGTTACCCTGACTTCGGCTTGCTTCCTGACCTTGTTCTCGTCCTCTGATTCTGTACCGCATTACCTCCTATGTTTAGACCCTTGGCTTGTCTTACGTTATTCTCTTGGTTTCCGATTTGTGGCTTTGGCGTACCCTTATCGTTACCGACCCGGACTGCTGACTTCGCGTTCCCCTGATGGCCCTGCACGAAGTAGAGTAGGGACTGTCGCCCAGTTGGGGTCTGCCGTTTAGGGCAGCACGCCAAGTAGGCAGGGACAGTGGGCTGGGTGGCAGTCAGGGCCCCCTGCACCTCCCCTGATGTGACAAGAAGATTCCAAAGCATGGTACCAAACAAAAAAACAAGAAGGATAGTAGGACAGGTCAAGGTCAGGACAGGTGGAATTTATTCACAACTGGCAGACAGACAGAAGGTAGAAACATGCATCAAGAACCTAGTTGCCAGCTAGACTCTCTAGAGAGATTACAGATTGTTTGTTACTGTCCCTGTCTGTCTGATTAATATATCCATCGTGCTAAATGAGGGCTGTATATACAGCTCTGCTGGCAGCCTTCAAACTTCCTGCTTCTGTCCCCAGTGATCATGTGACAACGGTACCAGATAACTACAGCAACTACAGGGTCTTAACAAACCCAGCTCAACCGTAAGTGCTGGTAACAGTAAGTAACTTGGGCTAATATACCAGCCCCTGTTACAGGCAAGATCAGAAATGTAAATGTGCTATAAAAATGCTTCACAGAAGTCTTTTAACCTTATGTGGCGGCACAAAAAGTAAAATAAAAATAAAGATAAAACCAGATGAATTGAAAGTCGAGTACAGTTTAAAAACTTATTTCAGAGGCACTTGTAAATAGAAATAAGAATGAAAAACAGAAAGATCAAAGTCTTTAAATATCAATAAGAAAGAGTTTTTAATATTTAACTAAATACAAGACAAAGCGGGCATGTTATCACTGAATTGGCTGTTTAGATGTGATTGGGTTTCCAAATTAAAGAGAAAAAACATAAATAAACAAGCGCTTGGAGAAGCAATCCACACAGCGACCAGTTGTTGTCTCTGTAAGATGGCTTCTAAAGACCCATTGATGTATGAAAAATTCACTCAGAGTCCACGGTACTTTCTCAATTATGGTTTAGTCTTGCATACAAGGAGACAAAGCAGTACATAGCAAAGCATTTGTCTGTTAGAAACTTAGAGTATAATGTCCCATCTTAGAGGCTATAGCCCCCTGTCTTGTAAGAATAATATGAAGCTACTTCTTACCATCTAACCATAAATCAGCTAAGGCAACTAAAGTGGGTAAAAGATAACCATGTATAAACAATTAACATTCCTAGTTTCTGTTGTAAAAGTAGTATACAGTGTCTGTGTCTAAGTCAAAATATTATAAATCAGCTACAACTATGATTTATTTATCCTTATATCCAATAGTCTATAAATCCAATTGCAAGCTTATCTTATCTATTCTCTGAGAAGCCTTTATGTATTTTACACATTCCTTCCCAATTAATATGGTATCCTCAACACTTTTAATTCTAGCAGTATTAACTCTCTAATATATGACTATATTTTATTCTTGTATAAACCAGATTTTACTATCACCTTCTATTGCTAAATTTTAACAAAGAATTAAGCTATATTATATCAAAGGCATATAAAAACCACAGGCATATTATGAAATCATAGATACAGCTTTCCTAGGCATAATCTGAGATTAGTTAGGGTGAAGATAAGAAGCAAAAACTCACTGTAAGTAAAATTCAAACATGCCTGGGTAGACATATATCTATCCAAAGAAAATAACATAAGTAAAGAATTGAGGACCTTTTCTGCCATTAGGTTCACCCTATGCAGTTCAATTAAGAGGAGTCAGGAAGAAACTTGACTGCCAGCTGTAGCTGAACTAACCTTTGGCGTTTCACCAGCTTCTTTATTAAATCTTCCACCAAGTTTGCTGGTGGTCTACAGCAGGGCTGCAATAAGTAATTTCAGGGCCCCATACAGCTGAAACATCTTGGTTCCCCCACCCATTTCCAGTTCCTTGCACCATATCAGTTGACTCCTTGTTTTATAAAATTTGACCCATGATCCTGACAGGAGTACTACCATTAGTACCCTGTTGGCAGTCCTGGCTGATAATACAAGGTCATGCTGGCTGCTGATCACAGGATCCTTCAGATAGACTCCAGACACCCACAAGCAGCTTGCAGCCATGAAGCTAATCCACACTAGTGCTGATGAATTCTTTTAAGGGTGATAAACGCCTTTAGATATAATGGAATCAATGCAAGATGGTGTTAGGTGCCAAGTCGGGTACTGGAAGTGAGTGTTATTACAAAGTTTCTGAGCAAATAGTATACCCTGTGAGCCGCTTTTGAGCAGTAAAGATACTGGAGCTTTGATATCAAGCAGCCATTCCTGGCAATGGCTAGGCTCTGTCTGGCTTCCATAGAAGTGAATTACTGCAAATTACTGCATATACAACCTTGTGTGGTTATAAATTTGTATTTGTAGGAAATCAATCCATGAAAAATCTATACAATTTTAAAACGTGCAGAATGTGTAATAATGTATTACCTGAGGACAGGGAGAAACACAGACACAACCCTGTTTTAATAAGGCACATCTTGTGCATTCCAAATAGCAATAGGAAAGAAAGCCTGCCCTTTAGATTCAGGGTCATATTGATACCGTGGGTGTTGGTGCAGTAGATGTGATAATTCTTGTATGGTTATAAAAAGGGCCAGGACAAGGCAGTTTGCTGTCCGAGGCAAATAGGATAAATGGTGCCCTCACACCCAAAAAAAAAATAAATAAATCTCTGACCCGGTCGGCATCCCACACTTGCGTCATGGAGAACTGATTGGGAAGTGGCACCCCCTCTGCATAACCAGGGCCGTTTTAACAGCATTATAGGCCCCTGGGCAGAGTTATGCACAGGGCCCCCAAAAAACACAACCACTCACAGGAACAAATATATACATTATCGATAACATACTTATAATCTACAACACTGCCATATAGAGACAACAAATTGGTAAGATACCAACGACAGCCACCACCCCAAACCCGTGGCCCCCCTGTAGGTTATAGCCCCCTGTAGTTAATATGGACCCCCTGTAGGTTATAGCCCCCTGTAGTATATGGCCCCCCTGTAGGTTATAGCCCCCTCTAGTATATGGCCCCCCTGTAGGTTATAGCCCCTTGTAGATAATATAGAAAAATTATTAAAATACCTTATTTACCTTTCCAAGCTCCCCGCCGTAGACCCCACTCCGAAAGCTGGTTTCCGGCTTAAGCGGCGTGATGTCATCATGTCGCCTACGCCGGGACATGACTTCCAGGATTTCCTAGGCCGGAAGCCTGCGGGCTGTCGGTCTAGGAAAGACAATGGCATGGGAGGTGATGATACGCCTCCTGCACCACTTAAAGAAACGGCGGGTGCGGGTCTACACACCAATTTGCCGCCCGGACCTGCTGCAGGGACAGAGTCAAGCCACTGGGCACAATTTGTCCATTTTCCCTTAATGGTGTACTCACTTTTATTGCCAGCGGTTTAGACATTGATGACTGTATATCAAGTTATTTTGAGGACACCCTATCACTGACAACAATCTATGGTAAAATATAACTTTTAATTAATGCCTTTAAAACCTATAACACACATAAACAAACGTGCGACAAACCTTGTCCACATTCCAATGGTATGTTTAGTTAAGATTATTTCGTCCAGATATCCTAAAAAAGGTCTCCTGAGCAAAACATAGAAGCTAAATGAAGTAACAGTTGACATTTAACTTCTGCATTCATTGTCATTCGTTAATTCATTTAGCTTCTATGTTTTGCTCAGGAGACCTTTTTTACGATATCTGGACGAAATAGTCTTAATAGTCTGTTTATGTGGGTTATCTTTGAACCATAGATGTAGAGGTGTTTCCTCCTCGTATCTTACTTTCCCCTTCTCCCTCTCCCCCAAAGGCAAGCCATTGTATGAGTATTTATTATGAATATTATAGTATTCTTTCCATTTTTTCTCAAGATATCCCTAGGAAGTCACAATTGGATGGTTTAAGAAATACATTAATGGATATGGTGATATAAGGGTTAAAGTTCTGAACTAGATAGTTTTAGTGATTTTTTCAGTGATAGGTTGTGAAATTTTCTACTGGAAATAAAATTCAGTAAGAGGGTATTTTGAGGGCACACCAAATTTACACTGTTGTACAAGCTTTACAATGACTACTTTACATTGCGTCAAAGTGTCATCTCTTCAGTGTTTTCTCCTGAAAAGATATAATACAATATTTACAAAAAAGTGAGGGGTGTACTCACTTTTTTGAGATCCTGTATATATTTATTTATAAGATGTATGTTTATGTGCATAAGGGACTTGGTATTCTGTGTGGATACTAGGGCTAGAAGAAGATTGGCATTTTGTGCCCACAGGCTCCTCAGAAATAAATCTGATGCTAACCATTGCTCAAATCTGACTAGATTTTCATTTACCAGAACAAACATTCAGTTTTCCGTCCTACACCTCTATAAAAATACTACAGCCAAGACAGAGTGAACTTGTCCATAATCAGATCTACAGGAAATATTGAAAGAATAACTATTTTATCTCTGTTTATTGGGTGCACATGGAAATGGGAGCTTTTGTGATCTGTTCACTTGGCAATGGTGCTGTGTGGTGGCCATTTTTCCTGTGGTGCTGTGCATGTGTGCTGTTTGGCTACTGGGTTGCCATCCTGCAGGAGCTGTTGTTGCATTGGTAGTGGATGGTGCATTGGTGGTGGTAGTACAATTAGTCTTGTATCGTCTCTCCAGTCTCAATGTAGGAGGCATGATGAAAAGTGTATGCCTTGGGGTGTTTAGATCCATGGCCTGGTGTGATGTCATGTAATTGGGCAGCACTACCTGCACTGGTATGCCCCGGGGTTCATAATGTGGTTAAGACAGCCCTGCTAAGACTGACATTAATGTGAGGGCCAGGGTGCCATGGAGGAAATGGTGATAGGGGAAAGATGCCTTTAAGGGTATGTTCACACGGCTTAATTGCGGGGCGTATAGTACACCCCACAATTATGCTGGGTGTCCGGGAGCATACTCCCGCGACATGGGGGGCCGGTAGCCCACCGGCCCATAGACTGTCTTTACTCGTGGCACGTAAGCGCCGTAAATAAATGACATATCAATTATTTATCTGCTCATACAATACGATCATATTGTACGAGCGGGGAGAGGAGGCGTAATCCATAGTTCTCTATGAGAACTGTGGATTACCGTAATGATTGGGGCGCATTTAGCTCGTATTAAAGTGCAGTACGCCGCAAAATACATGGCGAAATGCACCCCAAAATAAGCAGTGTGAACTTACCCCAAATGATCTAGAGGAACAACCTGAAAATGGTGGGACGCTGTATACTCACATCACCATGTGAGTTCCCATTATTTGGAGATATACCAACTCCTTTCTGAGACCTCCACTGGAATCCCTGTGATAGAATAGACTGGAGATTCAGATGGATGTTATTTGCTTGATCTTTTGACCCACTGAGGAATCCCTGGAATGGGATGAAACGCGTTTGGGGTTAATTTAGCGTATTATCTACTCTGGCGCTTGGGTTTCATCGCCCTATTGACCGTAGTTACCAGTTCGGGTTGAAGGGTGCAGATAAGTATTGGCACCTTTTGTATACCCCTTGATTTGTAAGTCGGTCTATTGAGGGTATTTTTTTCAGTTTCCTTTTGTGAATAGTCTGATTCATTATTCTAGTGCCACTAGCACCTACCTTGGCCCCGTTTTGGTAGACATATTGCCAATCAAGCTATATTTTTCCATTTTGACCTCACCTAGTAATATATATATAGGCGGGACGTTAGATAGGATACAGTATAGGAGTTAATTACGGGGTCGCCCTTATCGGGGCGGTGTCTCCGTTGTGACAGGTACTACAGGGTTCATGGTGTAGGTGACAGTTTAGGGTATTACCCCTTCTTTGTGGTGTCCCGGATAGATATTTTAATTGAGTGTTATTAAAAGGTATGTTTTAAAGGAGTAGTTTTTTCTATTGTTTGAATTTATTTTTCTATTCCTATAATTTACACACGTGGGAAGCATTTTGTTGTTTTATGAACAACCTGAACCCCAGGATAACACCCAAGCAGCTGAATGAATGGGACAGTCATTGTCCTATACAGTACATAGATATGCAGCTGTGCCTCACATAGCCATACATGAAAAAACTTTGAGATTCTCGGTTCACATATTTTGATCAAAAGATGTTTAAGCTGCCCACGACTTTCAACGTGATCTCAAAATCGGGCAGTCCTATGCTATCTTTACCTCTCAATCGAGCCAATCAGGCCTCTCACTGGGTCAACCGACCTCCATTATTCAGAGAGAAAAAATAAAAAAAAACACCCAACCTGCAAGCTGCCCTTCTTATGACAGCCTGTGAGAGTGGGCGGGGACAGAAACCCAAAATGGAAGCACCCCTTCCTTCCCATATAGGTTAAAATCAATGTACACCAAGTATAACGTATGTTTCTGCACACAAAAACATTTCTGAAAAAACGTATGCAAACCTGGGTGCCACTGGCAGGGCTGCGGCACACATGTAATTATACATGTACACACACAGACCGCCGCCACGTAGTGTATTGCCCTTCTTGCAGTAGTGTGCCGCTGGCGGCGGTCTGTATGTGTACATGTATTTTTTTCATGTATGATAGATAGCATAAATGCTTCTTTAGGGATTTCCACGTAGTGTATTGCCCCACATAGCCATAGGCTCGGACTGGGACGCTGGGGGATCGGTGGGGGGCCCTGACTATCTAAAGGGGGGCCCTGATTAACTAAAGGGAGCCCTGACTAACTAAAGGGGGCCCTGACTACCTAAATACTAAAGGGGACCCTACCTACCTGCACACTAGCTAAAAGGGGGCTCTGACTTCCTACACACTAGCTAAAGGAGACCCCTAAATGCCTGCACAGTAGCTAAAGGAGACCTTTGACTGCCTGTATACTACCTAAAGGAAGGCCCTAACTGCCTGTATACTATTTCAAGGGAAGCCTTAACTGCCTGTATACTACCTAAAGGAGGCCCTAATTGCCAGTATACTACTGCAAGGGAAGCCCTAACTGCCTGTATACTCCTTCAAGGGAAGCCCTAACTGCCTGTTTACTACCTAAAGGGGGTCACTAACTGCTTGCAGCCTATATAAAGGGGACCCTAACTACCTACAGTTTACCTAACTGGGGGAAACCACCTACCTACAGCCTAACTAACTAGGACTCACCAACACCTACCTACAGCCTACCTAACTGGGGTCCACCAACCTAACTGCAGCCTATCAACTTGCCTAACTGGGGCCTGCTTATCTAACTGGGGGCTACTTACCTACCCACCCGTGGTTAGGTATCCACCAACCTACCTGGGGCCGGCCTACCAACTTATCCAGCAGGGGTCTACTATCTAAATAGGGCCTAGCCCATTTGCCTACCTACCTGGTAATATAATTGAGAGGGAAGCAGCCCATGGTTGTAGAATTATCTCCAGGGGATTAGTCCTCTTCCCACCATCCAACCCCTTAGGATACTAGGCCTCTAAGTTATGGCTTGTACCTGTTCTCCCACCCCTGGGAAGTTTGTACAGAGGTGGGAATAGGTAAAGAGATGCTGGAAAATTGAGGATTCTAAGATATTTGTGTGTAAATTCTGCACGGATGAGTGGTGGCTGGGACAAGTCATCATGGCGGTGTGGAACGGATGCAGAAGAAAAGGGAATAAGAACGACTCATGAGAGAAGAGAACGACTCATCAGATAGGAAAACTCCGGTGGCTCCCTGATTTCAGGGGTTATTTTACTTGTGTATTGGATCAGTGCTGTATTCACTGTAATGTGATGTGACCTGAGCTGGTGTCTGACCTCTATGTGGTCTCTATATGGTGGTATTGTAGGTTATATTGGTGTTAGTATAGTGGCAGCGTACAAGTGTCCCTGATTGTAAGAGTAAGGGAACACCTGACCCTGTGATAGGAGTTACACTTTTACTTTCTTACTGGTGTTTATTTTAGAAGGTGGTGAGGGGCGTGACCAAGGGAAACGTGGAGGGGGATATGGATGGAGCTACTTAGCCCTGTGTCTATGATATGTTAGTTTGACAAATGTGTGACTAACTTGATATTGTACTACGCAATACAGTTCTGTTCTGCACACTGTATTATGTGGTAAAATGGGCGCATTTATGTCCGAGAGGCCGTTAATATTTTCATGTACAGTAGGGTGGGACCCCCAAGATCAATTCCCCTGTGGGGACCCCCCAATCCGACACTGCATAGCCACCTAAATGTACAGAGCCAAGGGTGTAACTAGAATCCATAGGGCTTCATAACAAAATGAAATGGGTCTCACCACTTAGTAAAGGGCAATAAAATAGCAGCATTAAAGTAATAAATAAAAGGTATAAATATTAGTGTCATATATATGAGAGAACCCACAAAGATCTGCTAGAAAGTCCATGAACATATCAACTGTGTCTGCATAAATCGACTAGCCGTTGTGCTTGCTGAAGCATTCATACAACCTAATGACCTGATTGCAAGTTACTTTGTGCAATCGGAAAAAAAGCATAAAAAACTATAGTAAAGTTATCATATGATTAATACTGCATGGTGAACACTGTAAAAATGAAACCCAAAAAACTATGGTGGAATCACATTTTTTTCTCCATTTATATGGCGTAACTGTAAAAAACCTGTGGACTCAAAATTCACAATACAACCCTAGATCAGTTTCCTTAGGGGTGCTGAGTCCAAAATGGAGCGAATTTTGGAAGGTTTTACCTGTTCTAGTACTTTGGGGGGATTTGTAAATGCAACATGGCATCCACCAAAATCTGTGTTCCAAAAGCCAAATAGCACTCCCTCCCTTGTACGCCGTCATGCACCCAAACAGTTTACACCTACAGTACATATAGGATGTTGTCGAATTTGGAAGAAATTGTGTAACAAATTTTGGGGTGATTTTTTTTCCAGGACTCTTTGTGAAAATTCAAAATTTTTAGCTAAAACGCCATCAGTAGAGCACTCCATTCAAATGAGTCTAGTATTCTGCCCTAATCTGACATTTTACTGTGAAACAAAAGCTGTTAATTAGTTTGTCAGAGCTGGATAACACATTCACCTCACTTGGTAGTTTACAAAACACATTAGAGATACAAGAATTTTTTGTTATGTCGTCACTCTAAACATCATTTAGTTATAAAAAACATGTTGACTGTAGAAGAGTAGAATGTTTTAGAAAAAATATTTTCTCTCCATAAAACTGTAGCAGATAAATATATTTCCACAATAGGTTTAACATAAAGTATTTGGAGTCTATGTAAAGATTAGCAGTTGTTTTGCATGGTGAGCTTCTGAAATAGTAATTTGTCATTCTCAGGTACAAAGCAGCAGCTTTTCTTTATACGGTTCCTTTGCTACATGTAAATTGTTATGGGTGCATTATAAGTGCAGTCTGTTCATCAACTTGAAAACATGGCTTGTTAACCCCCTTAAATACTTAAATCGTGCATTTGTTAAGCTGTATAATAATAATTTGCTGAATAACAAACCAGATCTGCTACTAATGTTCTCATATCATCATGACCATAATATTCCTGATTACAGCAAAAAACTGATTTGTAGACATGTGGCATTTAGATGATATGGTCATATTGCACTTACTGTTAACCTATGGGATCATAAAATATTGCAATACATTTATCAATCCTAACACTTAGGCCAGGAGTGCACAATATTTTTTGGTCCATGGGCCACATTGTCATATTATACCTCTCTCAGGGGCTGCAGTAAATCTTAGAGGAGTATTTCCCATATGAGACTTTTATGGCACATCAATTATGAATCCCCATTATTTCCACTTTAGGGGCTGCTAGAGATCAGATAGGGGAATCGCTGCTCCAAAAAGGGGATATGAGGTGCCTATTTTCATTGTAGTTTTTTAGGTGTTGTGGAAGTGGCTGTTTCACAACTATGACCCGAGAGAACAACACAACATACATAGCCACCTCTCCAACTCTTATCTTAGTCTTTGGAATCTTGAACAGATCAGAAATTTTATATTGTGTGGACATGCAATGATTATGTCAGGAATAAATACAATACTTGGAGGAAGAAATCCAGACATAATATAAAAAAACACTTTTTACTGGGTTGCCAAGCATAGTGCCAGCCATAGAGTGCCCACTATAACAATGCCAGCCATACTGTACAATGCCAGCTAAACAGTGCTCACTATAACAGTGGCAACCATACAGTGCCAGCCATATGGTGTCCACCATAACAGTGCCAGCCACACAGTGTCCACCACTACAGTGCCATACAGTGTCATAAGAGATTAGAAAAAATACTTATGGCAACAATAAAACTTTTTTAAAAATTTCAACTTTACTTCTTTCATAGAAAATATAAAACATTGCATAGCCTCTTGGGCTTACCGCATATTTTTTATCCTGCGAAGGGTAGTAGAACAACGCTCATCCAATTTGTGATAAAAGTTCAGAATCCCATGAAGGTATGTAGAGCAGTAAAGCCGCTGCACTCGGTGCATAGCACCTGCGACGTTTCAGAGGTGAAGACCTCTTTCTTCAGGCATGCACACTAGAATATACCACACTCTTAAATAGGAGATCAATATTAACCTGTTCATGCCATGACTAGTTTACTATCCTACAGTACGATAATTCTAATTACAAAAAACTACTTAAGACTAACCTATTCTAACACTATTATAGATATGACGTAAAACTAAGCATCTCATTTAATCCTTTTGGCATGCACGAATCCAAATAAAAAATCCAAAAAGCTTTGCGCTGAAGTAGCTTGTTGGGTAAAGATGTCAGGTCTGGACTAGTAACCTCCTCCAAGACGCACCATTTTAGATCACTTACATGGTGCCTCATTTCCGCACAGTGTCTTGCTACCGTGGTCTCGCCATATTTTTTAGAACTGACCTCTGTGTGTGAATGATGTTCACTGGCTAGTTTGCTTTTTGCAAATGTTCTAATATTAGACTTGTGTTCATTAATGTGAATTCTAATCTCGCGACCTGTCTGACCCACATATATCTTGCCGCAAGGGCATTTTAACATGTAGATAACTCCACTTGTTTTACATGTGAAGTAGCCTATTAATGAAATGGGAAAGACCTTAGTCGGATGAGATATTGCTGAACCCTTCAATACAGAAGAGCAATTAGAGCATGATAAACACGGAAAAGTTCCATTCTGTTGGGCTCCAATTCTTTGTTGTCCAGTGCGTTTGTGTGGACGTATGTCTGAACGGACCAATTGATCACCGATAGTGTGATTTTTCTTAAAAATACACCTAGGTGGTTGAGTAAACAAATATCCAAAGGTATTATTCTTTGCTAGGATATGCCAATACTTTCTGATGGTATGTATAATCATCACTGCATGTTTATCATAAGTACTTATGTATAAAGTCCTATCCTCCTGTCTATTAGCTCTAGTATTGAGAAACTGTTCCCTAGGGGTATGTAAGAACTCCATACCTATTTTAAGTGTAGATTCCTCATTGTAACCTCGATCTACCAATTTCTTAACAATTTTATTCATACTTTCAGAATATTCCTGATCAGTGCTTCAAATGTGTTTAGCCCTAACAAATTGTCCCTTAGGGATACCTTTGAATGTTTCGGGTGGATGATAACTATCTCTCTGCTACCATCCTGTTGGAGACTCAGTCTTACTTAGAAGAAGCTCATAAACAACTACAAGATCAAAACGTTTACAGAAAGCTGGACCAGGATCCAACAGAAGAAATTAGAAGACTAATACTTGATATATTAGATGAAGCAGTAGATGCAGGACTCATTGATAATTCTATTAAAAATTTGTTGATAGCGCAAAATCCTTGTATACCCGTAATTTACCTAGTTCCAAAGATACATAAGGCTAATCCACCTCCAGGCCGGCCGATCGTGTCGGGGGTGGGTTCCATTCTTGAACCCCTGGCGGTGTACATAGATACCTTCTTACAAAAATTAGTGTATCGAGATAGTAACTGCCTGAAAGATACTGGGCAGTTTCTGAAACGTATACAGCAAATTCATTGTAGCCAAGCTACAATCATGGCTACATTGGATGTAAAGAGCTTATTCACTAACATAGATGAAGGCAGTCAGGTTGTTAGGGAGGCTTTAAGTAATGAGGTAACATTAACTAATGCATTTATAGCTTTTTTGATGCGTTTGCTTTCAGTAGTTCTTACAAAAACATTTTTTCGTTTTCGAGAGACCATGTACGCACAATGTCAGGGTACGTCCATGGGCTCGCCAGTAGCTCCCAGCTTTGCTAACTTTTATATGAAAAATTTTGAACAGAAATACGTTTGGTCATCTGAGTATAGCAATAAGTTGGTCTATGTGGATGATGTTTTTGTCCTCTGGCGGAGTGCAGAGGAGGAATTGGATTTATTCGCAAAGTATTTGAATACACGCCGTTCCTTAATTTCGTTTACAATGACTAAGGATGTTCAAAAAATTCAGTATTTGGATGTAGAAATAAAATTACAAGATCAAACACTAATTACCACAATGTATTCGAAAAACCTATGGATAGGAATCGCATGTTACATAGAGATAGTTATCTTCCACCCGAAACATTCAAACATTCTAAGGGACAATTTGTTAGGGCTAAATGCATTTGTAGCACTGACCAGGAATATCTTGAAAGTATGAATAAAATTGTTAAGAAATTGGTAGATCGAGGTTATGAAGAGGAATCTACACTTAAGATAGGTATGGAGGTCTTACACACCCCTAGGGAACAGCTTCTCAATACTAGAGCTAATAGACAGGAGGATAGGACTTTATACATAGGTACTTATGATAAACATGCAGGGATGATAAGACATACCATCAGAAAGTATTGGCATATCCTAGCAAAGGATAATACGCACTAGACAACAAAGAAATGGAGCCCAACAGAACGGAACTTTTCCGTGTTTATCGTGCTCTAATTGCTCTTCTATATTGAGGGGTTCAGCAATATCTCATCCGACTAAGGGCTTTCCCATTTCATTAAAAGGCTACTTCACATGTAAAACAAGTGGAGTTATCTACATGTTAAAATGCCCTTGCGGCAAGATATATGTGGGTCAGACAGGTCGCAAGATTAGAATTCGCATTAATGAACACAAGTCTAATATTAGAACATTTGCAAAACGCGAACTAGCCAGTGAACATCATTCACACACAGAGGTCAGTTCTAAAAAATATGGCGAGACCACGGTAGCAAAACACTTTGCGGAAATGAGGCACCACGTAAGTGATCTAAAATGGTGCGTCTTGGAGGAGGTTACTAGTCCAGACCTGACATCTTTACCCAACAAGCTACTTCAGCGCAAAGCTTTTTGGATTTTTTATTTGGATTCGTGCATGCCAAAAGGATTAAATGAGATGCTTAGTTTTACGTCATATCTATAATAGTGTTAGAATAGGTTAGTCTTTAGTAGTTTTTTGTAATCAGAATTATCGCACTGTAGGATAGTAAACTAGTCATGGCATGAACAGGTTAATATGGATCTCCTATTTAAGAGTGTGGTTAATTCTAGTGCGCATGCCTGAAGAAAGAGGTTTTCACCTCTGAAACGTCGCAGGTGCTCTGCACCGAGTTCAGCGGCTCTACTCCTCTACATACCTTCATGGGATTCTGAACTTTTATCACAAATTGGATGAGCGTTGTTCTTCTACCCTTCGCAGGATAAAAATGTGTGGTAAGCCCAAGAGGCTATGTAATGTTTTATATTTTCTATGAAAGAAGTAAAGTTGAAATTTTTAAAAAATATTTATTATTGCCATAAGTATTTTTTCTAAAGTATTTATGTGGCAGGAATTGGAGATTCCTGAATTGGCAACTGAGAACATACGCTGAGAATAAGGGATTACAATTATCTATATATGAAAGAAGTGTCCTGTCATAAGAGTGCCATCAGTTGAATGTAGCAGTCAAAAATGAATATTCCTTTTGAATGATTTGGACAGAGATATACCATGTTTGTGCCCTGTTGGCCGGGTCCATGCAGAGGGGACATTGGAGGCCACATGTGGTCTCCAGGTGACATGTTACACACCCCTGACTTAGACGGTGTAACATTAGACTGAACAGTTTTCTGATGCGCCACATTTGTCATAGTGTTGATAAATCTGCCGCATGTTGGAACTGTGTAGTCTAACTTTACAACTTCGATTAGTTGCTTGCTTTATGCCACTAATTGCAACAAAATTTTGCTGCATTTTTTTGGTGCACTGCATCCCATTTAAGCCAGGTAACTTTTCAGCAAAGATATACCCATTTTACTGAGGCCACGCTTCTTCTATCAGCCAAGGCACAGAAGTGTCTAGAAACTGTCTAACCACATAACAAATATGCTGTAAAGCATGCACACTATTATTTTTGCAAGATGTTGCGCACGAATTCTGCCTCAATTATAACAATAAATGTGTCCCATAGTATGTGAACAAGAAATTTCATGTTCCTAGTGTTCATGGCTGAAAAAAATCTCTTGTAAATTGTTAGGCTTTAAGAGCACTGTACTAGTTGACCATTCATTTATTTAAAGGGGCTTTGCCACAAAGGCATTTCATGCCTAGTGTGTCTTGCTTCAACTCTCAGTGTGTTCAAAAGGGGACATGTATAATTTGTTTGAACTTCATATCATGTGACCCAGCAGGCTTGACACCACCATGCATTCCCCCCACTAGTCAAACAAAAGTCTATTTATGTAAAGACATGTGAGTAGCTGCAATGTAGCTGAGCGGTTGCCACGTCTGCCTTCCAACATATAGGTCCCAGGTTCAAATCCCTGCAGGAACCAAACATGTGTTTTTTTTCCCTCAATACACATACCTGATTGAGGCTTCTTTTCATTTATTTGCACTGTTTGACTTATTACTATGGAGTACAGAGAACGGGAGTAGAATAACAGTACCTGGAGCTAAATACTCACCCAGCAGTTAGTGTGTGTGATTATGAAGCAAGGAAGAGACTGACAATAACTGCCTGAGAGGAGAGGCGCAGTCTGAGCATCTGTGGCCAGGACTGAGGAGCTCTCATCACTGGTCTTATCCTCTAGAGACGACCTGTGCATTATGGATTACAAAAGTAGCAGCTAAAGCAAAGGTGGTGGAGAATTTTTAATAATGATGAATAGTGAAAATGATTATTATTTAATTTGCAAGCTTCCAATGTCAATGTTATGTCGTGACAAAACCCCTTTAAAGTTAATTGTACTTTTTTCATCTGTTGTTATGTACTTAATCACCCTTTTTACATGTACAGCATTATGGAAATGAGGCCTTCCATAAAGGAGGTCATGAGGCCTTCCTAAAGGTGATGGTGAATCTGGTTGCATGTAAATTTGCCAAATATGCCAAGTCCTGGAGTCTAAGGAGCCATGTGGTCCTCACTCTTTAACCCCCTCCACATGGCTTTGGGTTTCACTGCACGGAACGCCCAGGTCAATACCGTGGCACAGTCCTCAGTTGTAACAGCTGACACTTTAGAATGTGGAACAGAAGGATCAGAAAATAACTGTGATCAAACAAGCAATAGGTTATGGTAAGCAGAGTTCAGTCATCTCAATATATTAACTATAGGCCAGCAGACAAGAAGGATAGTCACTAAACAAGCCAGGTCAGATCAGGTCAAAGAAGACACAGAGATGCTATGTGGTACATTAACCACAGATGTAGTAGTTGTTAAAGGGGTTGTCCAGTTCCTAAAAAAATTAATAGTAAACTCCTGGAACCACAGGAAAAAAATCCTATACTCACCTTTCTCTGCTCCTCTGCTCCAGCACTGATTCTCTTGCGTCTTCTGTTTACCTTGTTCTTCTTCCAAATGGGACGTCGAAAGTGAACAGCTCTGAATGATGATGGCAGCAGAGACACATGACTACTGCAGCCAACCAGTGGCTGCAATGGTGATGTCCCCGTTCAGAAGAAGAACATGGTAAACAGAAGATTGTAGAGCTCAAGCCCTGGAACAGAGGAGTGAAGGAAGATAAGTATAGGGTTTTTTATTATTATTAATTTTTTAGGAACCAGAAAACCCTTTAAAGTGTCAATTAACCCATTTTGAAAACTCAACTGCAATGTACTACTGTAGACCTGGAGCTGGTAATTTCCTTATTAGACAGTATGTAGCACCACAGCACGGGGAGAAAGAACAGGAGGACAAAAACCACAGGAAAATCAAGAGGAGTTAGTAGGTGGGAGCCATTAGTGGAGAGACAGTTGAGAGGGATAAAGGTACAGTAAAGGAAATAATTATATGATCCCTTGCTGATTTTGTAAGTTTGCCCACTGACAAAGACATGAACAGACTATAATTTTAAGGGTAGGTTAATTTTAATATTAAGAGATAGAATATCCAAAATATAATCCATAAAATCAGATTGTATAAATTATATACATTTATTTGCATTTTTCTGAGAGAAATAAGTATTTGATCCCCTACCAACCATTAAATGTTCTGGCTCCTACAGACCAGTTAGATGCTCCAAATTAACTCTTTACCTGCATTAAAGACAGTTGTCTTAAATAATGACGTTTATAAAAGACTCCTGTCCACAGACTCAATCTGTCAGACTCTAATCTCTACAACATGGGCAAGACCAAAGAGCTTTCTAAGGATGTCAGGGACAAGATCATAGACCTCCACAAAGCTGTTGGTGCAATAGTAAGAAAATGGAAGAAATACAAAATGACTGTCAATCGACATCGATCTAGGGCATGCAAAATCTCAACTCGTGGGGCATCCTTGATCATGAGGAAGGTGAGAGATCAGCCTAAAACTACACAGGGGGAACCTGTTAATGATCTCAAGGTAGCTGGGGCCACAGTCACCAAGAAAACCATTGGTATCACATTATTCCGTAATGGTTTAAAATCCTGCAGTGCCCGCAAGGTCCCCTTGCTCAAGAGGGCCACATGAAGGCACATCTGAAGTTTGCCAATGAACACCTGGATGATTCTGTGAGTGATTGGGAGAAGGTGCTGTGGTCAGATGAGACAAAAATTGAGCTCTTTGGTATTAACTCAACTCACCGTGCTTGGAGGAAGAGAAATGCTGGCTATGACCCAAAGAATCAATGAAATAGAAAAGTCAGCTCACCCAAAATTTCATCAGCCGGCACAGTGGGGTCCGCAGGTATCCCGTCTGGAGTATAGACGTAGAACATCTACAAAACTGGAGTAGTGATACAGCGATTCCCACCAGGCACCAGAGAATTAAAACTTAATGAATTTTATTTCTTTATCCATAAATTATACGTGCTTCCATGATCATGCTGGTTCCACACAGAGTTAGCTTACGTGTTTAGGGTGATGTACACCCTTATTCATAGCATATCAACACTACAAAACACTTTGTCTTATATATTAAAATCAAAAACCATCTCACCTGATAATCAGTACTGCCATTCCGGTAACACACTTTCCCGACGCCAGGACGCCGAGTGTCAAACAGGAAATGGCAGATCGACATGCGGAGGAAGAAAGATCGCAGTACTGTCATTGGTAAAGCATAACGTCATAATAGAAAAAAAAAGGCAAGATGGAAATACAATGTATCATATAAAATCTCATCCGAACATGTAACATTATCACCAGTTATCAATTATTGTAAATGTCTAAGAGCACAATAAAACGCAAACATTAGAATCTATCACTGTGTGCTGTCCTGATCACTGCCTGTGTCAGACTGACACAGATTATAATGTATTAGGATATATAAATATGCTAATACATTACTAAGTGTAAAAAAAAAAAAAGTAAAACAGTTCTCCCTTCAGGGGGTTTAAAAAAAAAAAAAGAAAAAAAACCTGAAAGTGTAAAAAAATTCATAAAAAAATAAATAATAAACTAAAAAATAAATATTTAATAAAAAATAATTGTGCATATATTACACACACATACACATACACAAAAAAGACGCATATTAGGTATCCACATGACCGTAATAACCTGTAGAATTAATCTAACAAGTTATTAAGTGTGAAATGTGAATGGTGTAAAAAAATTGAAAAAAAACATAAGTGTTTAAGAAAATATAAAAAAAATTCTGCAATTATTTATAAGTGAACTTAAACTATTCCCCCTAAAGTACAACTTGTCTCGAATAAAACGAAGCTTTATACAACTGCGTCATTGAAAAAATAAAAAAGTTACTGTTGAAACGCAAGGAGTCAAAAACTAAAAAAATGTTCTGGTCATTAAATACTTTTCAGGCGTTCGGCTTAAGGGGTTTATTTGTCCAGAGAAGCATCTCCTGTGCCAACCAATGCCTGCGTGGCACACTTCATGCCAATGCCTGGATTATGATCTACACCACAACTGCTTCAAACTTTCTTTAGGAAGGTATTTTGCATTTTTGGCCTTCCATGTCATATTGTCTCTGATCATCGAGTCCAGTTTATAACTAGGTTCTGGAGAACTTTGCACCTTGACAAGACTTCATGAAATCCTTCAATAGTTGCTTCAGAGCTGTGCCAATGCACATCTGGCCAGAACTACTACTCTTGGTCTAGTATCTATATCTCTCTGTATCTATATCTCTATCTTTCTCATATCTATCTAATTTCTATCTAATTTTTATCTATTTCATATCTATCTATCTATTTCATATCTATTTACCTACCTATTTATCTTACACACTGACAAACCAAAGGGTAAGAATGTTTTGAACTTTTGACTTTCAGGCTCCATATCTCACCATCCACTACAGCTTTGAACATGAGACTATCATCATTTTATAGACAATCATCTTTTCTATCTGATACCTAAATTGCACTTGCAACTATTTAGCATATACTTAGTTTTGCAGATCCTTGTCATATAACTGCATTGTTAGTTTTGCTCCTAAAAATTTTAATTTTTATTATTTTGTTAGTGATTTGTAAATCCAGTTTTGGCTTCCAATACTGCTTGAATCCTTCTGGACATGCTCTCGATCAAATTCAAGCATGTCTCTTCTATGGTACACGTTCTTAATGTTGATGAATACTGGTTGACTCACTTGGGTATGACTACAGCTTGTTCTTCAACTCCACCTACAAGTGTTCGATTGGGTTGAGTTCTGGAGACCATGGAGGTCAATATAGCAGCTCTACTTCATTGTCGTTGAATCATTTCTTTGTCAATCTCAGCGTATGCTTTGGGTCGTTTTCCTGCTGGAATACTATGTTGTCCTTTTCATAACCATAGTACTTGAGTGTACAATATAGCTCAGCATTGAGACCACCACTGATACTGGTCAAGTATCCAACACCTTTGACTGTGAAACATCCCCATATCATCAAGCTTCTTCCACCAAGCTTGACAGTTCCTTCAATTTCTCGATCCGTTAGCCCCCTTTCTTCTTGATTCTTTTAGACCTATTTGTACCTATCAGAGCCTGGTCTATTGACTTTTGTCTCCTCGCTCCAAATCACCCATTTCCAATCTTCTACTGTATACTTTTCATGCTTTTTTGAAAACAAACCAACACTTCTTATGATGGTACTGAGCTCAAGGCTTCTTTACCTTGTGATGATAGACCTTGTGATGGGCCAACTTAGTGACTCTGATATTTTGCGTAGATGTCCACCTCTTGACTTTAGAATGGATAGCTGGACATCATTTCATATTGTTCCAACTGTCATGGCACACACAAAATGCAGTTTGGCAATTTTCTTGGCCAAGACACCACTATCGATAAACTGGATGATGGTGTTTCTCTTTTCTTGGGAAATGTTCTTCTTGGCTGATTCTCGTTCCAAAACAATAACCTTTCGCTTGTGAATCAACCTAATAACACAGTGAGCTATTAGGGAATGTGAGAACAGGTTTTAATTTGTGGTATACAAGAAGAAAAAGATTGTTCCACCATCCGAAGCAAAACAGTAACAATGCAGTTACATGTCAAGAATCTGAATAACCATGCAGATGCTAAACGGGTCAAAGTTATGTATGAGATAGCCAAGATGATTGTCTATAAAGTGATGGTTGTCTCACGTTTAAAGCTGTAGTGGATGGTGAAATAGGGAGCCTGAAAGTGAAAAGTTCAAAACATTGTTACCCTTTTGCTCATCAGTGAACCTAGCTTACAGTGCCTTGCGAAAGTATTCGCCCCCCCCCCCCTCCTTGAACTTTTCAACCTTTTGCCACATTTCAGGCTTCAAACATAAAGATATAACAATTTTATTTTTTTGTGAAGAATCAACAACAATTTGGACACAATTGTGAAGTGGAATGAAATTTATTGGATATTTTAAACTTTTGTAAAAAATAAACTGAAAAGTGGGGCATGCAAAATTATTCGGCCCCTTTAAGTTAATACTTTGTAGTGCCACCTTTTGCGGCGATTACAGCTGAAAGTCGCTTGGGGTATGTCTCTATCAGTTTTGCACATTGAGAGACTGAAATTCTTGCCCATTCTTCCTTGGCGCACAGCTGGAGCTCAGTGAGGTTGGATGGTGAGCGTTTGTGAACAGCAGTTTTCAGCACTTTCCACAGATTCTCGATTGGATTCAGGTCAGGACTGTGACTTGGCCATTCTAACACCTGGATACGTTTATTCCATTCCATTCCATTATAGATTTTGCTTTATGTTTGGGATCATTGTCTTGTTGGAAGATAAATCTCCATCCCAATCTCTGGTCTTTTGCAGACTCCAACAGGTTTTTTTCCAAAGTCCTGTATTTGGGCCCATCCATCTTCCCATCATTTTACCATTTCCCAGTCTCTGCTGAATAAACAGGCCCAAAACATATGCGCCCCACCATTTTTGACAGTGGGAAGGGTGGTTTCAGGGTAGACTGTTTTGGCTTTTACCCCAAACAATCGTTTTGCATTGTGGCCAAAAAAGTTAAAATTTTGTTCATCAACCAAGCACCTTTTTCCCACATGTTTGGTGTCTCCCGTGGCTTGTGGAAAACTTTAAAAAAGATTTTTTATGGTACTTTGAGAAAGGCTTTTTCTTGCCACTCTAACGTAAGGCCAATTTGTGCAGTGTACGACTGATTTTTCTCCTATGACAGACTTCCCACCTCGCGTAGATCTCTGCAGTTTTAACCAAATATCAGGGCCCTTGGCTGCATCTCTGATCATCTTTTCCTTGTTTGAGAGAAAGTTTAGAGGGACGCCGGGGCTGGTAATTTTCAGTGGGCTATACTCTTCCTTTCAAATGACGCTTGCACAGTGTCCTTTGGTTTTAAAAATTTTTAGAAATCTTTTATATCCCAAAACCGGCTTTAAAAATTCTCCACAAAAAAATATCACAGACCTACCTGTTTTGTTCCTTGGGCTTCCCTGATGCTCTCTGCACTTTAACAAGCCGAACTATCACAGAGCAGGTGCATTTTTACAGAGCTTGATTACACACAGGGGCATTATATTATCATCATCAGTCATTTAGAACTATGTTAGCGAAAATAACGACAAAGTTGAAATCGGCACAGTTTTTTTTTTTTTGATCGAAATTTTTAGATCACAAAAAATTTAGGGAAAATCTGGCATCATCTTTAAAATTTGCGCCATTTCGGGGCTTCCTTCATTTTTGGGGGCCACAAATTTACTTACAGAATGAGCAGGGAATGGGTGCGCGTCATGACTGGGGATGTGTAAATTTTTCATTGCTGAAAAAACACATACCTCGTTTTTCATAAACAGCCCTTTCCCGTTCAGCATGTCTCTCAGCGTCTCAAGCAGTAGGACTGCGCTCGCCTGTGTCCAAAAGCCAGGAAATTATTCTATTTTTTCACAGAAAAGCCACTGTTAGCTGTGATCCTTACAACTAGTTAGATCAAGATTGGGAAAATTTTAGTATTAGGTAAGAATTTTTTAAAGAGCAACCCTTAAAC